>CM041779.1:225833929-226116087 GCA_023374045.1 Limonium bicolor
AACTTGAAGAGTAAACTCCGAAGCACAAACTCGAATCCTCAAAAATTATACCCCTTCTCCTACGACCGTTTTTCGGAACGAGATTAACTGACGCCTCCTATATTATATGCCTGCCTCTAGCTCAGGACCTTTGAAACTACACCAGCACCCACAGTTCGGCCTCCTTCTCTCAAAGCAAATCTTTGCCCTGTTGGTTAACAGAAACACGAATCGTGTTAATGACTAGAATCTCAGTCCCAAAAAAAAAGGAAAACAGAGTAAACGGGATCAAAAATTAGGAGTATTTGACATCCCATTAGTATAATTAACTATATTTTGCATCCAAGGAAATCTGGAGATAATTTATCACAAGACCCGCACTCTTCAACTAGGTTCAGTTGGGTCAAGCGTCATTCTTAAGTATTCCATAAAAATAATTTTATAAAACAAATTTCTACAACATATAGTTTTTCACAGTGACGATCCAAAGGGGGCCCGGGGGCGAAACTTTTGAAAATTTGTCAAATGCTCTTAAAAAAAATTTTACCCCCGAGACAAAGCTCCTGGATCCGCCACTGGTTTTTCACATAGGTATTCCATTATAAAACTTAAATTTGTAAAATTATGTTATCTTATATGTTGAATATTGAAATCAAACTACATACTCAAATAGTAAATGAGAAGATCAAATAGGAACGGAGGTATAAAACCTAAGAGCAACTTTAAGTCCCTCCACTTTCAGAACTATACCAAAAAGAAAAGGCCAGCATAAATTAGAATGACATGCGGCGAATGAGAGATTCAGATTCAAAAAGTCAGAAAAAGTACAAACCTTGTTCAAGAGGTACAGCGGAGATCAGTTCAAAAATAGCAGTAACGTTGTCGCCAGGCATAACCATCTTTACATTCTCTGGCAACTCGACTTTTCCCGTGATGTCGGCAGTCCTGAAGTAAAATTGAGGCCTGTAGTTGGAAAAGAAGGCAGTGTGCCTACCACCCTCATCCTTGGTGAGAACATATATTTCCGCTTCGAACTTTTTGTATGTTTTCAAACTTCCTGGTTTGGCTACAACCTGATGATATGTTAAAAGACTATATGTTAACCACCCATCCCCATGCAGGTTCTGGTTTTCATACGAATTATGACTCATTTAAAAGCCTCGCATAAGACCAATCATTGTACAAGAAAAAAAAGGTGATCAAGTCAAGATCACCCACCGAATACACATCTACACGTCAGGAAAGATATGTTACCGAGAAAGTTTATCCCGGAAGAAACCCAGATCAAAATCTCATAGCAACAGAAACATTAGAAAATTACTGAGAGATGGGTCAAGCATCAATACTTTCTTTGAACCTTTACAAGCCATGTAAAATTAATGAGTTTACACTTCGTAGTGTTCAAATATGCATAGGACTAGTCTGTTGAGCTGAACAGCGTTGAACATCATGATAAACATATCTTAATAATTGACATGTTAGACGTCATTTACCTGGCCCCTTTGTACATCTTCTCTTTTCAGTCCCCGTAGAAGAAGACCCACATTGTCACCAGCCTATAAGGACATAAGAGTTGTGACTCATGCATAGGGTAAAAATAAAGAACTTGACAGATATCACGAATCACTCACTTGCCCCTGATCTAGAATTTTCTTAAACATCTCCACGCCTGTCACTGTCGTTTTCAACGGACCACCCTATAGTAGAACAGAAAGAACAGAAGATTAGCAAACTACATGTTACTTCAAGCACCTCAGGCAAGAAGCCGAAGAAAGAAAACCATAATAACCTGCATTAACCCCAAAATTTCAACTTCCTCTCCAACTTTAATCATTCCTTGTTCAACACGCCAGTGACAACAGTTCCACGTCCCTGTAACAATGAACACAGAGACACACTAGAACAGAGAAAACCTTGTAATTGCCACTATAGATCTTTAAGATAGGTTAACAGTTTTGTTTTGGTCAATTAAAGATTTATTAGTTTAGCAACCGAGACAAGGTATACATATTCCAGAAATCATCCTAAACTCAGTTAGATATAAATTATACATCAAATGCTATAAACTTGGGAGGTATTGTATATCGTCGATAAGCCAAGATATTTCACAGCATCTATTGAGTGTGAACTTTTGTAGTTACTTTGAACTGTTAACATCTCTTTCTTCAAATGCCTGAACAATGTCATTTATCATCGCGCTAACAGAAGTTCAGATACACATAACAATGATAGCAGAAAGTTTTCAACGCTGACTGCTATTACCTGAATTGAGAAAACATCTTCTATAGGCATCAGGAATGATTTGTCAAGTATACGAACAGGATCAGGGATGTATTCATCCACGGCATCCATGAGTTTCAAGATAGCTTGCCTTCCTAATTCATCATTTGTCCCTTGTAAAGCTGACAAGGCAGAGCCCCGGACAATAGGGATGTCATCACCAGGGAACTTGTAGAAACTGAGAAGCTCTATGGACAAATAGAGAAGGAAAAGAATAAAAAAGAGCAACATAAGCATCACAACAATTTTGTTCCGCACTACTAAATAAGTTAATGCCTGGAACAAAATTACTAGACTCAGGTGCCCGTAATAAAAGTTTTATATGCCTCGAAGTTCCATTTCCACCAGTTCAAGTAACTCGGGATCATCAACAGCGTCACACTTGTTCAAAAAGCACACCAGCGATGGCACACCAACCTTGAAGAAGAAACGAGGGGTACAATTGCAAGAATCAGTTAAACCATACTATAATCCTGAAAGTGAAGTTCGAGATGAGGGATTTACATGAGCTCTTGTCCTTTATGAAGTAGTAAATTTATCAAGCCTACCTGACGGGCTAGCAAAATGTGCTCTTTGGTTTGGGCATGGGTCCATCAGGAGCAGATACGACAAGAATACCACCATCCATTTGGGCGGCCCCAGTAATCATGTTCTATATAAAAGAAATTTGTCAGTTCCAGGGACCTTTGGTACATTTTTGCAATATCAAAACTCCAAATTGAACTAATGTCAATAGTAACAAGAGATGATGAAATTATGAAGAAAACAGAACAGGAGAAAAAAATCTCCAAGAAGAGGAAACTCCAGATGCAAAAAAGACCCCAACTTATGCTTTATTTACATAGAAATCTCCCAATGTCCTCTTTCTCCTACCAACCCTTATTTTAAAAGTAGACACGTTAACTAAAGAAATCCCCTAACTAACAAAGAGTCACCAGAGATACTCAGGTATGGTAACCAGGGACTTAGATATATTCTCTTATATGTCACTAGTTAACTGCTGGCTTCATGACAAGCTCTCTTCTGCTGCTAGCTAACATCTTCAAAAAATCCAAGCCTGCAGAATACAATTAGAAAAGTGCACAAACATGGGACATTTTGCACTTCATGGAAGGTATTATGGTGAATGGGAGAGAAAACCCAATCATAAATATTGACACCTTCCAGCATTGTATTGAAACCAAGTCATGGGACAATTGATTCTTTGATACTTGATCAGTGAACGGTGATGGTCCACCCATTTTGGATAAGATCCCACAAGAGCAACACAGCTCAGAAGCACAATAAGTTACAAGGTGTTCAAAATCTTTAAGGGATTTAATTTCAGCATGGAATACTCAAGTGCGGGGCCGCCAGGAAGCAAACATCCTTGCTCAAGGCCTCTCAAAACACAACTGAGTTTGTTCACTAATTTGCATATCGGCTTCTTACTTATATTTAGCACGTAGAAGAAAATTATTATTAAGGTGTTAGAAATTTTCTGTTTTGCTCCTAGGGATGAGCCTGACCACGGATTGACTGAAATTAATGATAGCCGTGCAGTTCAACTTCCCCATCACTGTCAGAATAAAATGTCTAGATCCTGACTCAATCTTGAAGCAAACCGCATCTCACCTTCTCATTGAGGCTGTTTGCCTTTTCTCTATTATGCAAATTCACTTAGCCAGATAATGGTTCTGGAGCAAAGCAATATTTATTCAAGGCCAGGGGTGACCGAGCTAGGATACTGCACTCCTTGAAACCCATAGCTGCCCTGCAGCTCACTTTTCTTCATAAGCTCAATATTTTGCATGTATGTGTACTGAAAAGTTGCAGCATAATAACGTAAGCTGCTTCTTCTCTTTAAGCTTTTTGTCAGGTTATCTTAAATTACCTTCGTCAGCTCCTTTACTTATTCCTTATTTAGGTCTGAACTTCCTGATTCCTTATCCTTATTTTCTCCTTCTCTTTGTGCAACAACCCCCCCCCCCCCCCCCCCCCCCCCCCCCCACACACACACACACACACCAAAAAAAATGAAAAACAGCTAGAGATTATTCTCTCATTTATAACATCCAAAATCTTTTTCTCATTTATCATTCTAATGCCTTATTTTAAAAACCCATTTGGCAATCAGTATATCTCCAAGTTGAGACCAAGATGTTGATCGGTAGCGTTCATAGAGACCCTTTTGAACTCTGAGATGTGCCATGAGTTTTCCATTCTGCGATAATGGTTCCCCACATACTCTCTCTTTTTCTCAAAATTTTGAGAGATATCCTTCCCCAGTTTTTATCATTTTGTCTAAGTTCCTCATATAATTCTCTGCATTCTATCGCATTTATTGTGTACATGAAAAGACTGACAGGAGGGTCAGAACAAATTGAGAATTGAAAGCAGTGACTATGTGTACAGAAAAATGATAAGAAAAGGAGTGGCAATATCTGGCTTGAATTTATTACTATTGGAGAACACAGAGACGTTGAAGAACAATAGCATGGCAGAAAAAAGTGTCCTGCAGAAAGAATCGCCTAGAGCAAAGTAACCTTGCCCCCGACCTTCATTAGTTAGCATACGAACTCTCCTAGAAAAGGCAAGTCCTCTAGTTAAATTCTTGCAACTTAACAGGAATGACTCAACTATGGTTATAAAAAGCAGCATCGGTTTTTATCTTACTCTAAATGTTCGGTACTATAATTTGAATCTTCTATGTGTACTCATGTAGTGAACAAACATTCAAACATTATATTACCAAAAGGCAGGATTTGATATTGCTCATGAGAAGATCAGGCTTGAAATCTTACCTTGATGTGATTTCCAACTTGGCTATCACTCATACATAACGGATAAAGGCATCAAAGAATACCAACTACACGGTTGAAGATGGGGAGAAAATTCTGCTTCTGGTCCAATCTATAATTGTGCATATCTTACTAAACTATCATCACCTTCCTAAACATACCACTACCATGTTAAACCTAGATTTAAAATTTTGATACACCCCCATGTTTACCTTATGCTAGTGATGATGGGATATTGTCCATCACATTTAAGCACACAAAAGTTCAGGCCCTCTTAGCTTACTTTTACGTAATCGGCATGTCCAGGGCAATCAACATGAGCATAGTGCCGTTTAGTAGTCTCGTACTCCACATGAGCCTGCGAAGAAGAACTTTCAAGTTAAATTTGAGTCTGACATTATGTTTTTCCGTTTAACAATAAAGCACATTCAAAAGCAACCAGTTCTTAACTGTTGCAATAGTAATCCCTCTCTTTTTCTCTTCAGGTGCTTTGTCGATTTCATCGAAGGCAATAGCTTTAGCTTTCCCTTCTTCCGCCAAAACCTGATTAAAAAATGTATCTAATCATGAAAACATATCTATTTGACATATCAATAAAAGCCTCTAAATGTGATTGACAGACAATATCAAAAGAATCATCAACTCTGTAGAGCATCTGACACGCATATTCACACTTGACACATCAGACAAGGAAAAGGTTCTTGGGTTAACTTCACCTTTGTAATCGCTGCAGTCAAAGTCGTCTTTCCGTGATCAACATGTCCAATGGTTCCAACATTCACATGAGGCTTTCTGTTGCACCCAACTTGGTTGATTAGAAACAGGTGATTCGTATTTGATTACAAAAATGTGGTATTGAAGCAGAGCCAGGTGATTGGCGCCAACCGAATTATGACACTGGTTCACCATCAATGCTAGGTATGTACCGCAAGCAATCCCCAGAAATAATTAGGCATAACTAAATGTCCCAGTTTTAAAGATCCTACAACCATGGTTAGGGACAAGAGAATGTTTACACAAATACACTTTTTTCAAACCGTTTGAATAGTGAACATACTGTAGCACAACAAATTCATCACAAATTTGGATGTTCTAAAAAGCATCCTGCAAAGCCTGTCGAGCTCTATAACACTGAGAGACTGAGTCATATTCAGCTCAGGGAGCCACCAATATGGCAGAACTGGAAGAAGTGGAATCCTACTTAGTCCCTTGGTGACCTATATCTGGGGGGGATCTAGGACTGATGCAAGAAAATAATTTTTCAAATATCATAATGTAAGCCCAATTATATTTCTCAATATCCCTTCATTCCGAGCAAATAATAATTGGCTAAGCAGAACTATGTTTCGATGACCACTAACAGAAACCTATCCTGAAGCACACTCCGAATATTTTCAGTATAGAAAGGTATTTTTTTTATAAGTGGGGTAGGTTTTGAACCTAGGACCTTTGGTTCGAGGATACCACTCCTCTACCGACCAAGCCACAAGGGCTTGGCTTCAGTATCGAAAGGTATACGAACTCCCTAAGTTGCAGCAGGAAAACTTTTGGCACCATTAGAATGCATATAATCAGAATCATACAGGCGACACCATTTGCTCGAAACACAAAAAAAAAACATTATATTGTGTTTATCTCTAATCATCTTTTTCACTAATTTAGACACTTGACAGACATTCTAAAGTGCATTCTTCGTTCAAACTATTAATTCATAAATTTAATTTCTTCAATTCAAACATTCAACCAAATGTCCGTTTTCAGTCGAACCAATTGAATTTTCAAGCAGGGGCGGACCTATGTAGTAGCGTAGTGTGTCTACTGACACATTACGAAAAAAAAATCTTAAAGTTTTACTTATTTATTTTAATTAGTTATAATTAATTTATCAATGAGTCTTATATTTTGACACATATGTTATGAGACTTAAGCTTTTTAGATACATGATCTTATATTTTGACACATATGTTATGAGACTTAAGCTTTTTAGATACATGATCTTATATTTTGACACATATGTTATGAATTCCTGGGTCCGCCAGTGTTTTCAAGTCCCAAGCAATTCTCAACAGTCCACTGGAAAAGTTAGAGCTGCGCCAAGGCCTTCTAATCCAAAGTCCTCCAAAAACTGCCTCAAATACTTCCCAGTTACTTAGCTCGAAGTACGCAGTTAATAAGGAACGCGGGTACACAGCAAGAGCCAAACTACAGGCACTGAACGTATTACAGCACGGCTGTATCAGAGAGATCACCAAATTTTGGCGCATCACTTCTCCCTACGTCGCATCTAAGCAAGTACATCACATATCAATTCTTCACTAATTATATCCTTCCATTTTTCAGAGTATCATAGCAAACTGACATTTTCTACATTGCATCCATTAACTCGGACAGATGACTTAGATACATATGCACACAAACAAACACATGTACGTACACATATCAACAGAGAGGATAGCTGATGAATTTAGCGGAGGACTGTAGTAGGCAAGTTGTTAACATACGTTCTAGTGAAAGTCGCCATAGGTCGCCACAATGAGAAGTGGCTGGAGAGGGAGCTGATTCTGTCATCGCCAGAGATTGATTCTGCGACAGATGATGTGCAACTGCTGGAGAGAAGACCTCGGCAGGTTGGGAAGCAGATTTGCGAGGTGAAGGGAAGCAAACGTCTCGAATTGGAATTTCTTAAAGCTACAGAAGCCATTTCTATAGGTGCAGCGCACGAGAAATGGAACCAGAAAGGAAATGCAAACTAACTTGCTTGGGCGATTTCCTTCAATGAAAAAGGAAGAGGCTGCAGCCAATAGAGGTTAGGGGTTTGAAAGGGCTTTAGAATTTGGGCTTGGGGGAGAACTGGACTACCTCCACTTGGATGGTCGGATATTGGGCCATATCCGACCCGGATATCACAGCTTGTAGCGGTACTGTTGCGGTAGTATTTGCTCCTCATCAAAAAACTGGTGGAGCTGCTGTAGCATTTGTCAAGATCATATCCGACCCGAATATCACAGCTTGTAGCGGTAGAATTTGCACAAGATCACAGCCAAAAGGCCCGGAACATTGTAGCGGTAGAATGTGCACAAGATCACAAAAAATTACTGGTTTTAAAAGAAGGGAAAAAAATTACCTCAAGAGTCATTATTTGAAGTTCTTATACCATTCGTAGTCACATTAAACATCAGTATCACTCCCCTCATTTACTACTTTAAGTTTTATCTAAAGCTATTTCCTCCATTGTTCATGTTCTTTCCATTTTTTTCAAAACTTTATATTTTAACAAAATGAGATGGCTATTCCTTAAGACTCTTCAATCTAATCTATGGAGAGAGCTAACATAATATCAAAAGAAATAATCTCCACTAAAGAAGTAACCTCGTATAAGGAGTGGGTGGGAGTTAGTAGTGGTTCTTAAACGCTAGTGGTTTTCCTCCCTGTTAGATCGGTCTTTTGGGAGGGTTCTTCACTTAGTGAGACTTAGTAGTGGGCCAAGTAAAGTACCCTTCCAAAAGACCGGTCCAATAAGGGGAGAGCTACTAGTGTTTAAGAACCGCTACTAAGTCTCACTCACTCCTATTTGGGAGAATGAATAGACAACAAAAGAGGAAGATTAATAAAAGAGTAAATGAAGCCATTATCAATGACCTTATTTGCTTCCTTATTATAAGTGAGATTAGCAAGCCTGACCAAAAGAGATACTTGTTATTAGTACAATAGTCGTTAGTGTGGCTCTGAACAAATTCTTAAAGAAAGACACCATCTCCTTACAATCCAACTGAAAATTTTATCCCTCAATTATAAGGCCACTAGACCAATTCCTTTCTTGATAGATAATGATTTTGTTGCTATTTGGGTTGTTGAATAGTTGGTAAAAAAACCACTTCAAAAGGAATCCATCGTGATCTTCAAGCACCTCACCATAGTCGAAGACCTGATTTAACGACCCCAAAACCACCCTAGTTCTAAGGTTGAAACACGCCGCACACTTATTACCTAGATACGCAAGACTACTAAAATGAAACCCAAAAACCAAAACAAATAACTCATATATTATACAATCAGAGTTTACAAAGTTGTTCATACACCTTACAAAGCGGAAGCTAGCAAAGCATACATAAGCTCAAAAACACAAAAAAAAAAAACATAAGGTCAACAAAACAAGTACAACTCAAATGTGAAATGAAGAAAGCATACGACCTTCAGCCAGAAGACTAAAAGGACCTGCAAATCAGAGGATTAATAAGGTGAGCAAACCACAGCTCAGCAGGTGACAAACTTCATCAGCCTAAGCATGCTTAAAACACTTTTTCATAACATAGCTACATATAGGTATATGTTTCACAAACCGGTTCTGAATCATAATCAAACGAAAGCACTTCAAAACACTTAAAGCCAAATACAGGCGGAGCAAAACAGAAGTCATCAAAGGTAACCATACAGCGGAAGACCTTTATCAACTATTAGAAGGATAAAACAGAACAAAAGCAGAATTTCATAATAAAGCTCATTAGCAAATAGAACACAACTCTTGCCAAAACGGAAGTTCATAAACTAGAACTATCAAACACGGAGAGCAAAACTGAGTAGAAGTCCCACTTTCAACATGAGATAAAACACACAGCAGTGTCTCATGTCTAAAGCTGTCAAAGCTCAAAACTGAACGGAAGCCAATGTCCAAATACATTTAGTAGAACTTAACAGAGTTCACAAATAAGAGAGTTCACAAATCATAATGGGACACTAGCTCAACGCACACACAGAAATGGTCAAAGACCAATGGATCATAAGATCATCGACAACGCATAAAGAGTCAAAGACCCATGGATCGAAAGATCCTCGACAACAATGAACAGAATGACATCTACATAGCATGTTATGGGATAGCTCGACCCAGCCATCCACGGCTCGGAAGGCAAAGTAGCTAGGTCCCAAAACATGAGCTTTTCTTATAGAGCATAATTTGTTGTAAAATACAAACATCATAGCGCAGTTTATCTCTACGTAACGAAACCGAAGTCGTTGCAAAACAGAAGTCTTATGCCAAGACTATCAAAGCACAAAAGCCGAACGGAAACAAAAACCAAAATCACACTTTCAAAGCAGTTCAAAGATCATAAGTAGAATGAATAATTTCAGAATGAAAAGGCATGTAGATGCACACTACAGTGTGTCAAAATAGCTTATACACACTTAGAGGACCATAATCCCGCAAACTGATTGCAAAACTGAAGTCATACGAACATTTTAGCCAAAGTCAGAGGGGTGTCCGGACATGTGTTCGAACCTACAAGTCCGGACGCATGTCGTGACTCAAAACCGAGGGATCCGGACATCTGTCCAAACTTGAAAAAGAAACTTATGAGGTGTCCGGACTTGTGTCTGAGCTTACAAATTCGGACACAAGTCAAACCGCAAACCCAAACATTGTCTCTGGATAGAAGTTTGGACATAGCAAAAACCGTCGAATGACATAGGCTTCCAAAGACCTGTCCGGAACAAAAAACTGCAAATTCAAAAGTAGAATAGATGAACCCAAATTCCAACATTCTCCATTGTTAACACATCAATTCTTCATATCAAAGTAGGCAATCAAAACACATTTCCATGGGGTTTTAGTAGAGTAAAAACGCAACTGAGAACCAACTCAGATTCACATCCAAATCAGAGAACATATTTAACACATTCATAAACGAAATAAAATCCTAGAATCCTCATGGGTGAACACACCCATACCAAATCCATCTACTACATACCTCGAATCAAAGAACCGCAAAACTCTACAGACTCCACACTGCACACCCTTTGAATCCTCACTCGAAACTCAACAAACGACTGACTAAATTGACCAAAAGTAGGAAACAAATCAGAGACGAAGGAATACAAAATATCGAATGAAACAAAACTAACCCCATAATCTCAAACCTAAAATGTGATGGACTGACATACCGGATCTCCACAAGCAGAACCGCACAAACAATCGAATCATCGGAAGCAGGAACAAAGGAAGAAGAAAGAAGAGGAGCAGAGGAAGGAAGGAAGCAGAACGGGAGTTAAGAGTAAGGAGGATGAAATGAACGGGAATTAGGAACTCCCTTCCTAACCTTACTAAATCTCAACTTGGTAATTACCCTTTTACCCATCGTATTTTCTTAAGTAAAATAAAATCAGCCATTAAGACATACACTCACTAACATAGAATAGAAAAATGACATAACGCTTCCTTTGCGAACCAGAAAAAAAACTGGGGCACAACACCTAATAACCAATTCTTCTTGCTGCAAGGTTGAGCTCGATTGACCGTAATGGAAGGGAACACCATTTCAAGCACATAGACTTTTACAACATCGATATAATTCATTAAAATGTATGTTTTTTCATAAAAAGCTTCATGTTGACCTATAACAAGCTTCAACTGAGAGAGAGAGGGGTCACACATGATAAAGTTCTTGATTGAGTACATCACCCTAAGTTTGTTCATCACTTCACCCACTCGGTCACTCCTATTTTGTGATGGGATACTAGTCAACCAATTTTGAGTATCCCTTTATGAAACTAGAGATACTAAACTGATTTTAATCAACTTTTTGCATTGACCTTTGTTATTTGCACACTGGATAAAATAGACAGTTATATCTTACTTCCTAGAAAAGAAACACCCCATATCTCTCCTTATTATACTAGCCATATTCACTAAGAAAGTGAGGGAACATCCAGTGTTCTCTTGCTTTGTCATCCTGTGGTATTTTTGTTGGCCTTTATATTATTCTTTAAGTGATCTTGGCAGGTTTTATTAGTGCTACTATGTTTTTGACGATGAATACAACACATAACTATATAATTTGGTGTAATGACTTCAAGACAATAAGCGACTAAGCCACTAGTACAAAAAAATGACCTTTTCAACGCCCCTATATCGGAGGTTGTATAAACAACCATTGAAATAGACTGTTTTAAATTTCCCATGTACCTATCTCGGCGGTTGTTATTGGGAACCGCCGAGATAGGTGCTTTTGATTTTTATATTTTAAGATTCAATAGTTTATTTTGGCGGTCTTAAGAAATAACCACCAAAACAGATCCCAAATGGTAGTCTATTTTGGCGGCTGTTTATTGTAATCGCTGAAATAGGTTATGTAACATACCCCCGACCCGTCACCATTTATAGAATCGTCTTCTTCCTATAATCTCACCACCACCCGCATCCTCTCTATGTCTACACCCTACGAAAGCTCTCACACCACCACCCACCTGGTCGCACCACCGCCTCCCCTGATTGCTCCACCGTGCTCTGTTGTGTCTCTCTTCATTCTCTTCGTGTGTTGACACGTTTTTAGAGATAAGGAATTGTTGCTTCTCACTCATGGTAATTTCGTAACCCTGACTCGTGAAAAAATAATATACATGCTTTGCACTAATTCATTGTCGGACAAGGAACATACTGCTCCACGCTTACTGTAATTTTACAACCCTAAATTGAAATACCCCGAACTTAATTAGGGTGATTAAATTACTCTAATATAATATTTTAGGGCCTAATAGTGCCTAAAGAATTTTGGAAAAGAAAATAAATCCAAAAGAAAAGAGAAAAACGCCTAAAAAGCGAAAAACACTAAATTGAGCGTTTGGTGACCGTAGGAGGAATACGACCTCGAGAAGGATCTTAGATGGTTTACAAGGCTTAATAATGCCTAATTAATATACGGGAACAATCCCCGAAGAAACGGATCCATAAAATGAATTAAAAACTCTAATAAAGCTTTAGCACACATTTTTCAAGAAAGCCCGAAAACGTGACTTTGAGTGGTCAAATGAGCCCGTAAAAATTATAGTTCATTAAATAACTATAATTAAACATTAATGGAAGCTTAAGAACCATTAAAATTAAAGAAACGAAAAATCCAGAAAACAGGCCCGGTTAGTGAATAGTGCTAAACCGGGTAAATAAACGAGTGTTTTCTGTAAAAGACGAAAAATGCTCCAGCTTATATAATATGTGGGGCCGGTTTTTACAGTACAAAATAGCCCCTCACACAGACTTGACCAAGTAGCTAATTAATTAGGTCAAAAAGTAATAAAAAGTACTTATTCCCTTTTCCCTCTCTCCTCCTCATTTTCTTTTTCCCTCTTCTCTTTCCTCCCTCTCTTCCTCCCAGCCGGTTTCTTCTTCCTCTCCAAGCTGCCGTTTTTTCTTCTTCTTCTCCCATGGCTTCTTGCCATTTCCTTGCTTGCCCAAGCTTCCTCCAAGCTCCAAATGCAAAACAAATTACATATTTGTGTTCCCCTCATCAAGCTCTACATTTCCCTCTTTTCAAAATCCTAAAATGAATAACTTAATCTCCATGGGTATATCCCATTTGTAGAGAAAAGGGCATCAAAGTGAATCTTAGAGTCTCCTCTCTCTCCTAAGGTAAAAATCTCCAAGAAAAACCTCATTTTTCTCCACTCATTGTGCTGGCCGGTTTTTGCTCTCTCTCATACCTTGTTTTCCTCTTGTTTTGGAGCTTTGTTTCAACCCTCCAATGGTGGTGGAACCCCCTTCTTGACTCAAGGGGTAAAACCCCTCTTAAAAACTTCAAAAGGTAAACCCTAACTATGGTGTTTTAAGCTTTTCATTGGATTAGTGTATTTCCAAGGGTTTAGGATTTTAATTATGTTGAATTTTGTATTTCTTGGGTGTTGGGATGGAGTTGGGCAACTCCATTGCCACTTGGCCGATTTTGATCAAGAAAGAGAGAAGGAGGAGATTGGAAAAGAAAAGGAGAATTTGTGAGCTTAAGGTAAGAAACTCACCTTAATGCTTATTTTGATTATTTTAGAACTTGGGATGGGCAATTAATGGAATGAAACCAAAAACTTATGGTAGTAATGTGTTGGTTGATATTGAGAGAAATTGTGAACTTGTGTTGATTTAAGGGCCTAAGTGCCATTACACTTGAGTTTGTGAGCTATATTGTGTTTAATGAAGTTTTGAGGATATTATGTGCTGGTAGCACCCTTTAAGGGTGTGGCTAGATTAGGAATGAAAATTGGTGAAAAAGATGAGTTTGGACATGTTAGTTTTATGGGGAGGTTATGGTAAAATTTTAGTAGGAAATGAGTGTTTTAGGTGGCTTGGTAAGTGGAGGAAACTTAGGTGTTTAGTTGGGTTGTGTAGAGTTAAGGAATAACCTTTAAATGGTATTTGGAGAACTATAAAGAGAGAGGTAAAAATTTGTAGCAAAATGACTTGTGAGGATCTTAGGAATTCTATGAAAGAGTTAGGGTGCAAAAACTTAGAAATGGAGGATGGACTTGGGTTTAGATAATACAAATGTCTAGGAAGGTGTGGTGATGGTCATGAGGTGGTTTGGTATGGTTGGTAGGAGGTAGAAACTAGCAAGAAGAAGCTAGAAATGCACAAGTGTACAAAAAGTGAAAGTGGGAATGAAAATTTGTAGAAAATTTGGGCAAGAAGTTGGGTAAGGATTAAACCAATGATTTGGAGTGGTTTAGAGCATGTTTTGAGGTGTTTAATTATGTAGGAAACTTGTGGAAAGTTTATGGAATGATTAGGGGTGGATTAAGGGTTGATTTGGGGTTGAAAAATCAACTAAGTAGCAGTTTTTAGCAAGGTCCGGGACCTAGGATAGGAACCAAGTCCCGGAACGCATCAGAAAATAGGCCGAGAGTGAAAACAGGCATTGGTCCGGGACCTTAGTCCAGGACCAAGTCCCGGACCACCCATGAAAATCAGTCGAGAGTTAGTTTTTGTATTGGTTCCGGACCTTGGGTGCGGACCAAGTCCCGGACCACCACCAAAAATGCACAAAAAGTGTTTTAAAGTGTCTAAAACATGAGGGATTGATTGGTAATGGTTTTAGATGATGTTTAGGAGCTTTTTGGAGACTTGTAAAGGTCCTAAGAAGTGTAAGCAAGTTGGATAATGATGGAGGAAGTTGTGAGAAGTAAGAACATAATTTGACAAGAGTAAAACTAAGGAATAACGGGATAACGGGGTTAAGTACGGGAGTGTTAGTTTTACATACCGTAACACCTTAATGTTAATAGAACCATTTGAATATTATCAGTGGAACAAGTGTGAACCAAGGAACATGAGAACACACGGTAAAGCTAACCCCGGTGAAAGGTATGATTTTCTCATGCCCCGTATGCTACCTTGGTTACTTTGATTTGTGTGCTTGTTTGATTGTGTGATCACCTTAACAAGATAAATGCACGAATCGGATTGTTTGCACTTGTTAGTGTTTGTATTGTATTGTTGCTTGTTGGATTGTAATTTGAACTAAAGTTTGTATAATTCATGAAATGTGTGAATTGTGAATGAATTGCTTGAATGTTGATTATGTATTGTAGTTCGACTCATAGTTGAGTCTTGTTTGATTAGAGACTCGAAGAAAGAGTCAAGTTGTGAATTAACAAAAACGTGGTAAGACACTAAAGCTATCGGACCGATAAACGACAATATAAACCTATGAACTCACTAGAACGTGAGAGAATTGTATGGGAGAAGTAAACTCCCGATAACGGTTAGAGAACCGAATTGACTTAATCCACAAAACAATTAATAGTGGAAATATATAATGAACCTATACTTAGAGGACTTGATAATTGTTCAAACAATGAACCTTGAGAAAAGTAAAGAATGGTAAGGGATCACCAAACCCCTTAGGAAGATAGTCGAACCCCAATGAGAGGATCCGACTAATATAAACAATGTCCCGAACATGAGAGTATTCGATAAGTTGGGTAAAGCCTTAAATCTTAGAATACTAGACATTGAGAAATTCCCTAAGCTAATAGATGTTATCGAGAGAGATACCTCTAGGCCCATCCATGAGATTGTGAAATGACTCCGAGAGAGAAGTTTGGGGAATTTGAGTAGTCCGGTAGAGAACTGGACATTTGGGAATTTGGGGAGCTAATTGTATAGCTCCATTTGTATTTGTAAGCCCGGTGGTGGGTCTTGTGTATGACCCTGCCCGGAGGTCATGGGCAAAGACTTAAAAGATGCCTTTGAGTATTGAGTATTGGTTTGAGTATTTGATTTGAGAATTTGATTGAGGTAGAGAATTAGGTATTAAGCATTGAGTTGAAATTTGAGAGAGTTGAGAGTTGAGTTGGTTACTTGAGTATTGAGTTTGAGATTGTGAGTAAAAGAACTTGAGTAAGTGTAACCCAAGAGAGTGGATGAGACAATGAAGAATGGATTAAGGCATAGCGAGGTAGAACCCTCAAAGCCTAAGTAAATGATATATTAAACTAACCTCTTGATGTGTGTGTTAGTGTTTGTGTTCGATGTTGAACCTTGATTGTGTCAATATACATATATAATGTATTATTGCCTTGCATGTTGTTTGAATTAAAATGAACCGCATGTTCTCGACCAAAGTAGTCGGCGTACCCCTGTTAGCACGCGGGGTATGCGAATTTCATATGCAGCAATTTTGCTGAGCCCCTAGGGGAACTGTTTTTATTTTACAGGAACATTGAAGCTGATCACCGTTCGAGAGTGGGACGGGGTTGACATTAAGCATGGGTAGTCGTGTAGGGATTGTAAGTGTTGTATTGTGGAATTGTAAGATCGATTGATTATCGGTGAACTTGAAGAACTGTAGATACTCGGTATAGAATTGATTAAGGTTTGTATTTGTATCATATTTGAATTGGTTAAGGAATGGAAAGGTATGTGTAATTGTTGAGTACTCGGTATAATGATCCATCAAACCGATTTGTAATTGTATTGTTGTATTGGATTTAGCCTTATTAGTCACGTGGGTGACTAACAGCATTGTATCACCCCCGGTTGTAGTTTGAATTCCGTTGCATTGTTGTTGGTAATTGAGACGGGCTAGGAGATAATGACTGGATTACCGGAAGGGGTGTTACATAAATCTTGAACAAATAACATACATGCTCTGCGCTACTTATCTGTCAAACAAGAGACATACATTTTTGTTTATTTTTTGTTTATACCTCTTCAACTACAGTAATTTTGCAACCCTAATAACTGTCAAACGAGGGCATACATGCTCTGGGCTAGCTTGTACTGTAGAACAAGGAACATACATGCTCTGCGCTTGTTTCATTGGCTTCTTGTGTATGCGCAACACTACTGAATTTCGCACACAAGATTGAAGACAAGGCTGCAGAAGCTTTATCTTGGAACTGGTAATAATCTTGGATTTATATATTTCTATTCACTTGCAGTAATTTTACAACCATAATTAACTGACAAGCAATGGGCATACATGATCTGCGCTTGTGTTCATTAGATTCTTATGTCCACGCCTCTGCATGAACTGATGCATCTAGCACACCAGATTGAAGACGGGGCTGAAAGCGCTTCATATGTGAATTAGTAATATTCTTGGACTTCTATCTCTTTCTCTCCATGGTAATTTTGCAAGCCTAACTGGTGAACATGGAAAATATATGCTTTGTGTTTATGCATTTACTAGCAGCAATTTTGCAACCGTAATTAGCTGGCAAACATTGGTGGCTTGAATTGGATAGTTAATTACTAGACTATGTATCTATGGTTCAAGATTTTGTGGATGTTGGTTGATTGTTGTCAATGGTTTGAGATTTTGGTTGAATATGTATCTAGTTTATTGCTGTCAATGGTTGGATATTTTTGTTGTTGTATGGCTTTGGTGATGCTTAATAATAAGCATGGGATGGGTAAAATTATGCAAAGGTGATGTCAACTTTTTTCTAGAAATGTCTTAGTAATATTGTATTTTGTCTCAATATAACAATTTTTTAATTTTTCTTTATCAGGTTTCACTACTTTTGTTGTCCCTCTACCAACCAGCCTCTTTCTCCCTCTATACATCGTAAAAACAAGTAAGTATTTTAACTTCGGTTTCTATTTAAAAATGCAATGATTTGTTGAAATTAAAATGCTAGTTTATTTAGGCTTGAACCTTAGAGTTAGGCTAGCTTGTTTGACACTCATCCTATCACGCTCTATTAAGATATAAACATGTGCAGGCAAATGCAAGGCATATTACATAAACAGTTCAGTTTTAGGTAGAGTAATTCTCACACATGTTCTTTGTTGCACATATAGTATGGAGCGTAACTGGAAGTATGGTGATCGAGGGGATCACTTCGACAAGATGTTGAAAGAATTTTGCAAAACGGCAACACAACACAAGGACAAGACAAAGTCGGTGAAAATTCCATGTCCTTGTGTTTACTGCGGTATCATAAGGAAATTTTCAAGCATCAAGAAAATAAAATTTCATCCGAAGCTTTGTGGTTTCATGCCACATTATAGAATATGGACTTTTCACGGAGAAACCATTGAAAGCAATGATGTGCCCTTGTAGAGTCATGATCGGTGTCACTCAGGAACCGACCACACCTTTGAAACCATTGGCGGACCTAGAGTAGTAAACCTATGGGGGCACTTTGACTGAATAAAAATCTATTAAATAAAATATTAAAATTAAATTTTAAAATAATGTTCAATATTTAAATTATATTTGTTTATATACTACCTCCGTCCCGTCATAAATGTCCCTTTTATTATTTGGACATGTTGTTTGACTTTTTTATTTAACCTAGAAAATGAAATAATTTTATAAATTTAAGTTTACTAATATATAGTTAATCTAATAAGGAATCTACTACAAAAATTAGATTTATAAAATTATTTTATCTTCAATGTTAAATGTTGAGGTGGAAAAGCGTACCATAAAGCAAATGCGACAATTGAAGTGGGACGTATGGAGTAGTTTTTTAGTTGTAGTAACTAATAGAAACAACAAAAATTTCAAACATGCACTATTTTGAATGTCAAAATATCATATTTGAGCTACATTATTTAGTTATTGATAAGTGTGAAATTGATATAATTTTATAGGTGCTAAATTCTTATTTTGCGCAACTATTTAGGCGTTTTCTCACACTTATTATATGTTTTTCTGTGCTCATACTCTAGATAAGGATTGATGCCAATTATATGATAAAATCAGAAAATGATAGTGGAAATGCATAGTTCTTCTCACGAGCTTTCCAACGCCGCAAACCGGGAACAAATCGGAGCTCAAATGAAAAATCTGGGCCAGTTAGAATATAACAAAAATAAGGAAGCATTTCATTAAAAAAAATATTTAATTGTGAAGTCTGCGAATGCAGACGTTCACAAGCAAAAAAAAATCAAATCAAATCAAATCAAAATTTCAATAAGGCGCCGATTGTAAAAAAAAAAGTCAAAAGTAGTCTGTGTGGGTATGAAAAAAATCAAAATCAAAAGTGATGTACGCGTGAGTGTTTTTTTTGTAAAAAAAAAATTCAAAGTCTGCTTTTGCAGACTGCTTTTCAAAACATAAGAAACAAAAATGACTGCAGCTCCAGCACGCGAAGCAGAAAAAGAGGAAGGCTTTTCGGTGCCGCCTTCTGACTCAAATCTCTCCCCCGATTTACTCACTTACCATCTATTATTGACTACTCCCTCCTTTTTCAGTCTATAAAAAAACCCAGAACTGCTCCAATTTTTTGGGCATCGATCACCAGACCCCCACATACTTCATCCTTCCCCCACCACCATTCTCCATTCTCCATTATATTTCTCTACGTAGCACACTTCTCCATTTTTATTTTATTTTCAATTCCACACACACACGTTTACTTTATTCTCCATTCCATCACACAACTCTCATTTATTTACATATCACCCACAAATATTATCCATTTTATCCAACCTCTAGTCCGGTGTATTAAATAGCAGAGCAAATTCAGGAGTCCACTACAGATGATTTCTTCTACTCTTGTATCTGTCTATTTATTTAATATGACAAGCTAGAATATTATACTCTGGGGAATGGTTATTATTAGTTTGTTTTAATTATGCAATTTATTTTACCGGTTTAAATTAATTATAATTTGATACAATTAATGTTATTCTCTCGCT
Organism: Limonium bicolor; assembly: GCA_023374045.1. Classification (NCBI taxonomy): domain Eukaryota; kingdom Viridiplantae; phylum Streptophyta; class Magnoliopsida; order Caryophyllales; family Plumbaginaceae; genus Limonium; species Limonium bicolor. The sequence goes on from CM041779.1 coordinate 225,853,883, forward strand.
TTACAATAAATTACATGAGTTTATTGAATTGCCTTACGAAATCTATTTTGATCAAATCCGTGATAAATGGACAGGTCATATTAATTGTTATGTCTGTGGAAAAGCTTATTCTGGTTGAATAAGTCTAGTATTTCAGATGCAAAATTATATTTTCTTTTACTTAGTCATTTACATGTGTTTTGCTTGAGTCTATATCAGATCTTGCATATTCTGGTAAACGAGGTTATTAGGATTTATGGTTTAAATCTGAAGACTCTAAAAGAAACTTTGCCAATTTATTCTTAATTAAACCGGTAGATTAGCATAATTAATCAAACGAGTAAAACCTAAACCCAGAGTCCGTTCTTCCATATTTGTTACCATCTTTAATATTTTGTGATTTTAATTCTTAGCTGTTATTTAAATTCTCGTTGTCTTTATTTTAATTTACAGATCAAAACAAACAACTTTCCCCCGATTTACAACCTTTGCTAAGATTAGTGTAATACCCCCATCCCACATCGGGATATGAGTTGTAATGTGAGTGGTTTATAAGGATACATATGAGATGACTACAACAACAAGGCCTTCCACTTTTAAGCCCAAGTGAGGATTAAGGGCCTAAAATGGTTAGTTTTCATGCCCGGACGGCTTGGGAGCTAGGTTGTTGGACAGTCGCCCATATGGAGTGTTACAAATGGTATTAGAGCCGACTCGGGACCGTGTCGGGATGGAAGACCCGACACCTACCGAGGAGGTCCATGGGACTTGGATGTTAGGCTTACGACGAGGACGTCGTGTTCTTTGAGAGGGGGAGTATGTAATACCCCCATCCCACATCGGGATATGAGTTGTAATGTGAGTGGTTTATAAGGATACATATGAGATGACTACAACAACAAGGCCTTCCACTTTTAAGCCCAAGTGAGGATTAAGGGCCTAAAATGGTTAGTTTTCATGCCCGGACGGCTTGGGAGCTAGGTTGTTGGACAGTCGCCCATATGGAGTGTTACAATTAGACTATTTTTCACATAGTCCCTCGGTTCGATACCTGGTTTCTCATAAACTCTACTACAATAACCTGGGTTTTTGCAACCTGACGGTCTTTGATTTGTTATTTTCTAGGATTATTTCTTAGTATTTAATATATCAAATTTATCGATTGCAAATTGGCGCCGTTGTCGGGGACTAGATTCTTGTCTAGTCCTTAGCTTGGGTTAAAAATTTGTTTTACTGCATTTATTTAATTTTTATTATTATTATTTCTATCTATTTTATTTTATTTTTTCCAGTTTTAAGTTAATTTTTCTTTATTTAGCTGTACTATTTTTATTTTATTTTACTCTACTTGTAAACTTTTGTGGAGTCTATTTTTCTCTTTTGCAGACAGTTGATGGTGTACACCCATTCTTGGTTAGACACTCATCTCGATTGGGACAAAATCCTTGACCCAGAAATCGAGCGTACCTCTCAGCTAGCCAGACGCCAACAAAGGTTCCAAAGAGAAATACAAATGGCAACTCCTACGAACGGTGGTCAAGCAATGAGGCAATTTAACAGACCAGCGACCATTCCTAGAAGAAGCCCATTAGCTCTTCCTACGCTAACACCCGACTTAGTAAAGGAATGGAAGGATCTGAAGCCTTCACATCAAAACAAGGTCATACGGGATATTCCCTCTAGCACATTTGACGGCTCCGACCCCAACGACGCCCTAGATCATGTCAACCGATTTCTAATTAATGTTGATCAAATTGGGTGCTCGATAGTCTCCCGGAGTATGCTAGAATGAGTTTATTCCCTAGCAGCCTCACTGGTGAAGCGATGAAATGGTTCTACTGTCTTCCTTCTGGTATTATCACTACTTGGGGGGAGATGACAACCAGGTTCTATGAAAAGTATTATCCGATTTCTAGAACTATGAATTTGGTTGCTACCTTACTTGCTTTCAAACAGGGAAGTGCTGAGACTATTTGTGAAGCATGGGATCGTTTTAAAGAGATGCTCCAACATGTCCTCATCACGGACAGGGCCTCACTTGTATTGCTATGACATTCTTTCATGGATTACAGCATATACATAAGGCCGAGGTTAGATCAGCTTTGGGAGGAAACATCCTCAACCGATCTGGCACTGATTTCATGGCGGCCATGGAGACGTATATTGAAGAGGTTTGTCAGTGGGGCACCGAGGGAGGCAGGACTATGACAATGGGTGCTAAAGGTGCTAAGAATATGGATCCTTGGATGGAGCAGATAGCAGAGTCTCAGGCTCAGCAGTCGACATTGGTAAGCTCACTGGTAAAAAGGTTTGATGATTTTTTAATTAATGGTCAACCTTCTCAGCAGGTAAAGAGGATAGCTTCCTCATCTTCTTCTGAGCCTCTTTGTTCTCATTTTGGTGGTGACCACTCATTTGAAATATGCCCTCATCTGGAGGAAATACGGATTGCTGAAGAAGCAAACTTTTTGGGACAAGGGAATTACCAACAACCCTGGAACCAGAATCAACACCAGAATCTCAGGTATGGTAATCCCAACAATGCTTTAAATTATAACCTTTTACAAAGTAATATGCAGGGTCCCCCAGGCTTCTCTAGGCAACCATACAACCAATCCCGTCCTCAGATGCAGATGGGACAGGGCCAGAATTCCTACCAACCACCCGCTAAGTCAGCTTCTGATGAAAAGATGGAACAACTCCAGGATATAATTACTTCGATGGTTACCACCCAGAAGGAGCAACAGACTCTTAACCAATCCTTGATGAATAGTCAAAGAAATTTAGAGCAGCAGATGAACCAGATACTTACCAACCAACAGCAAAGGCAGTCTGGCTCGTTTCCATCTCAACCTCAGCAGAATCCGAGGGAGACAGCCAAGGCCTTAAAGATCTGCAACTGTGGTGTATCTTCGGAGGTCCAATCTGAGGGTGAGTTCAGTGCAGCTGTGACGTTAAGAAGTGGGAAGCAGTTGGGAAACTATCATCAAAATCAAGTGGCTGTTAGGGATGACAATGGGTCCGCAGGTACCCATTTCACCCGGTCACCCGACCCGCTAAAGTGGGTGAAAAACCCGCATAAAACGGGTGACGGGTGAAACGGGTGCGGGTGCGGGTTGGGTGACGGGTGAACATTTTTCACCCATCACCCGACCCGCTCACCCGCATAGATGATATATATATATATATATTATGTTAAATTGTTATTATTCATTTTCCTTCACTCACGATTTTTGTAACCCTAACTAGTGAACAAGGAACATTCATGCTCTGGGTGACTGCGCCACTCTTTATTCTCACCACTCTCGGTAATTTTACAGCCCTAACATACTTGCTCTGTGCGGTTTTTAATTCTCTTCAATAAAGGTAATTGCAACCCTAACTAGCAAACATGGAACAAATTAAAGATGCTATGTACCCCTATTTTCTTTCTTCACTCTCGGTAATTTTGAAACCCTAACTGAAAAACAAATAACTTACATGCTCTGTGAAGTTTTTCACTCTTCACTGAAGGTAATTTCGCAATCCTAACAGGCGAACATAGAGCATACATGCTCCGCGTCTCTATTTTCTCTCTTCACTCATGGTAATTTTGCAACCATAATTGACGAACATGGAACGTACATGCTCTGTGCAATATTTCATTCTTTTCTCTTAAGTAAATTTCACAACCCTAACCGGCGAACATAGAACATACATGCTCTGCGTCTCTATTTTCTCTCCACTCACAGTAATTTGCCAACCTAACTGGTGAACAAGGAAAAAGAAAAACAAACAGGTAAACGGGTAAACGGGTTCACCCGTTTCACCCGCGGGTGACGGGTGAAACGGGTGATGGGTGATACATAACGGGTAGGGGTGTTCATGGAAAACCGGAACCGTCAAACCAGACCGAAACCGGTGAAACTGAAACCGGAAACCCGGTTAACCGAAGTCATTTGCCGGTTCGGGTAACCGAACCGTTTAGTTTCCCGGTTCCGGTTATTGATTTTGACGAATCCGGTTAACCGAAAAAACCGTTTAAGCATTTAATTTATTAATTTTTTTAATTTTTTGAGTATAAGTATAAAACTATATATTAGATTTACCAAAAATAAATATACAATTATAAAGTTAATGGTTAGAATTATACCAAAACCAATAAAATCTTATCAAAATCGGCGGTTAATCGGTTTAATATCGCACCAAAAATGGAAAAACCACATATTATTTACTAATTATAAGAAAAAAACACATAAATCTACATCATTTCGGTTAACCGTTAAACCGGTAAAACCGCACCCAAACCGACGGTTAACCGGTCCCGGTTAACCGCTTCTAAATGAACCGGTTACAGTTACCAAATTTGACTAACCGACAATCCGGTTAACCGGTTTCCGGTTAATTGAAAAGCCGGTTAACCGATTATGAACACCCCTAATAACGGGTGATGGGTCGGGTACGGGTGGAGTGGGTGAAGTCGGGTGACGGGTGCAGGTGATGGTCCACCCGATCCAAACCCGACCCATTGCCATCCCTAGTGGTTGTAGATCAAACTGGTGAAAAGATCACCCCTTCTCTTTCAGACATACCATCAGGGCCTACAGTCCCACCTGTGGTAGTTTCTGAAGAGATACAGGCTCCTAATCTTCCACCCTCTTCTCCCTCCCCCTCTACTATTCATGTTGATGTGCCTTCTTCTACTCCTAAGCAAGTAGAACTTCCATTTCCAAATAGGATGAAAAAGAAGCATTTAGACGAATAGTTTACTAAATTTTTAAGTATTTTTAAGAAACTGACTCTTGATATTCCTCTTATTGATGCTCTACAGGAGATGCCAAATTATGCAAAATTTCTGAAGGATCTCCTCACTCAAAAGAAGAAAAAGAAGGACAAAGAGATTGTCCACCTGACTGAGGAATGCTCTGCCGCTTTACTTCAAGCACTTCCTCCTAAGCAGAAAGATCCGGGCAATCCCATTGTTCCTTGCTTTATTGGGGATGTAGACTGCGGCAGTGGTCTGTGTGACCTGGGTGCGAGTATCAACATTATGCCTTATGCCACCTTCTTGAAGGTGAGAGGAGGGGAGCTACACCCGGTCCCTTTCAAGCTCCAGCTGGCCGACAGATCCGAGATTAAACCAATGGGGATTGTGCCAGATCTCGTGGTGGGGGTTGACCACTTCATCTTTCCTGCATACTTTGTGGTTCTCAACATGGATGACGATGTAGAGGTTCCGCTCATTCTGGGACGTCCTTTCCTAAGTACTGCCAAGGCTGTCATTGACGTTCATGATGGTAAAATCACCTTGCGGTATGAGGACGAAAAGATTGAATTTGATATGAAAAAGATGATGAAGTCCAGCTCCACCTCAGCTCATTCGGTTAGGTCGGTAAGTCTCCTAGATGAGGATGGCGAGGTATGTGAACTTTCTGCTGATGAGGAGGTTTATTCTATACCTTCTTCCCCTTTTTCTGATTTTGAGCCCTTGGAGCATGTTCTTGTCTCTTCTGTTAAAAATAAGACTTTTGATATAGATGTTAATACAGCTCTAGCTCATGTCGAGAGAGGAAAGACAGGTTTTCAAGCCTATCGCCCTCCTTTGGAGAAGGTTGATAGAGATATCCAACGACCTATTCCTTCTATAGAGCAACCTCCAGTACTTGAGCTTAAGGAGCTCCCCTCTAACCTCAAATATGTCTTTCTTGCTGATAACAATTATTTGCCTGTCATTGTCTCTTCTACTTTGACTTCTGGGCAGGATACTAGGTTGCTAGATGTGCTCAGGAAGCATAAGAGAGCCATTGGATGGACCTTGGCTGATATCAAAGGGATTGATCCAGCCTTCTGCACTCATCACATCTATATGGAGGAGGATTACAAGCCTGTCAAATAGCCCCAGCGTCGGTTGAACCCTAACATGAAGGAATTTGTCAAGACAGAGGTGTTGAAGCTTTTAGACGTTGGAATCATTTACCCCATATTGGACAGTACATGGGTGACTCCTGTATAGGTAGTTCCTAAGAAAGGGGGTTTTGAGGCTGTTCTGAACAACAAAGGCGAGTCTATTCCTCAGAGAAAGATCAATGGATGACGTATGTGCATAGATTATAGACGTTTGAATTGTGCTACCAGGAAAGATCATTTCCCTCTCCCTTTTATTGATCAAATGCTTGAGAGGTTGGCTGGGCAGGAATATTATTGCTTTTTAGATGGTTTTTCAGGGTACTTTCAAATTCCTATTGCACCTAAGGACCAGGACAAGACTACTTTCACTTGTCCATATGGTACCTTTGCATATAAACGGATGCCCTTTGGATAATGCAATGCCCCTACCACTTTCCAGCGTTGCATGCAGGCTATCTTTGCAGACTTCATTGAGCAGAGTATAGAGGTATTTATGGATGATTTTTCTATCTATGGTTCTGATTTTGATGTTTGTCTGGCTCAGCGTGACCTTATCCTTGGACGTTGCGAAGAGACCAACCTGGTTCTAAACTGGGAGAAATGTCAATTCATGGTAAAGGATGGGATTGTGCTTGGCCACAAGGTGTCTGGCAAAGGGATTGAGGTGGATAGAGCTAAAGTAGAAGTTATAGACAAGCTGTCAGCGCCGACTTGTGTAAAGGATATAAGAGCTTTTCTTGGGCATGCTGGTTTCTATCGACGGTTTATTCAAGACTTCTCTAAAATAGCTAAACCGTTGACTGATTTGCTTATGAAAGATGTCCCTTTTATCTTCTCTGAAAATTGTCTGGACGCTTTCAATTTGATTATGCAAAAGTTGGTAGCTGCCCCTATTGTTGTTTCTCCTGACTGGTCATTACCATTTGAGATTATGTGTGATGCTAGTGATTTTTCAATAGAAGCAGCCCTATGCCAAAAGAAAGATAAGGTGTTGACAGTTATTGCTTATGCGAGTAAAACTCTTAATGACGCTCAGAGAAACTACACAACCACTGAGAAAGAGCTCCTGGCTGTGGTCTTCTCCTTAGATAGATTCAGATCATATTTATGGGGAAGTAAAGTGATTATTCACACTGACCACTCTGCTCTTAAATATTTGTTTACTAAGAAAGAGGCCAAGCCTCGCTTGTTGCGTTAGATTCTTCTACTACAAGAATTTGACATTGAAGTGAAAGACAAGAGTGGTATGCTCAATGGCGTGGCTGATCATCTCTCTAGGATGGTAACTCCTGATGACGGTAATCCTATAAATGAATTCTTTCCTGATGAAACCGTCTTCATTTTGAAAAAGGTGCAAGAGCCATGGTATGCGGATATGGCTAATTTTATTATTTCTGGAATTGTTCCTCATGATTTATCATATGCTCAGAAAAAGAAATTCCTTTCTGATTCAACCCATTATATCTGGGAAGACACTCACTTGTTTCGAGTTTGTGCAGATAGCTTAATTCAGGTGCCTCCCTGATGATGAAGTACCCAGTGTTCTAGAGTTTTGTCACTCCCGAGAAGCTGACGGTCATCATGGCTCTCATAGGACGACAGCCATGGTTTTGGAATCCGGATTTTATTGGCCCACACTACATTAGGATTGCTAAGCCTTTATGGCTAGTTGTGACAGTTGTCAACGCATGGGCAATATACTTCTAGGCGACATGAGATGCCTCAGCAAGGCATTTTGGAGGTCAAACTTTTTGACTACTGGGGTATAGATTTTATGGGACCCTTTCCTTCTTCGCAGGGTTTCCAATACATTCTTGTGGCAGTGGACTACGTGTCCAAGTGGGTTGAAGCAATTCCTTGCCAAGATGGTGATTCCAAGACTGTGGTCAAATTCTTAAAGAAGCACATCTTTACACGCTTTGGAGTCCCTCGAGCTATTATAAGTGATGGAGGCACACACTTCTGCAATCGAAGCATTGATGCACTGATGGCAAAGTATGGGGTACACCACAAAGTTGCCCTTGCTTACCATCCTCAAACGAATGGACAAGCAGAAGTGTCCAATAGGGAGTTGAAGTGGATCCTCCAAAAGACGGTGAACGCCTCACGAAAATATTGGGCTCTGAAACTAGATGATGCTCTTTGGGCCTATCGCACAGCCTATAAAACCCCCATTGGTATGTCACCTTTTAAATTGGTTTATGGGAAGGCTTGCCATCTCCCGGTGGAGCTTGTGCACAAGGCTTATTGAGCTATCAAAGCCTTAAATTTTGATATGACTGCTGATGATGAGAAGAGGAAATTGCAGCTCTCTGAGCTAGAAGAGCTGAGGGATCAAGCTTACCACAATGCTAAAATTTATAAGGAACGAACCAAGAGGATCCATGACAAGTTGATCCTCAAGAGAGATTTCAAAGTAGGTGACTTGGTTCTACTCTACAATTCTAGGTTGAAGCTTTTTCCTGGGAAGCTCAAGTCTCACTGGGCTGGTCCTTTCCAGATTGTTGGTGTGACCTCATATGGTGCCTTTGAACTACAGAACAAGACGGGCGACACCTTCAAAGTTAATGGGGCCCGTCTAAAGAGGTATACTTGTCCTGCTGATGTTTCTACTGACTTGTTTAGAGTCTCTTTTGTCCAGGAAGTTGTGGGTCCCTTTCCCACTCCCCTTCCTTTTCTAATCAGAATGATGAGTCTAGCTTGAGACTTTAAAACAGCAGCTTGGTGGGAGGCAACCCACCACTTCTTTTAAATTTCCAGGAAGCATTCTCTCCTCTCTTTATTTTTGCTTAACTTACATTTAGTTTTTGTGTGTTTTCTTTCCCTTTATTAATTTAAGTTTTATGTGTGCTTAAATAATATGTCTAACATTATTAACAAAAAAGAGTCTGTTTTCACTTTCGTAGTTTATTTTGCTCTTTTCTTTTTAGATTGTGGTGTGTCAGCTGGTACTATGCTTCTTGCAAGAGCCTTGCTCTTATTTTTCTACTAATGGTTTGTTTGGTTCCACTTGAGTTCTTCTGGCTTTGCAGATTATATTTCTCAGCTTGCTTACTTTGTCGCTTTGCTGAACTCAAGTGTGGGGTAAGCCTTGCTACACCACCTGAGCGGACTCTGGGGAGTATTCTTACCTTTTCCTCTCTTGAATATTTTATATGCTCCCCTCTGAACTGTTATGTGTAATTTTGTTTCCCCGTTGGATTGCTTGCACAATGTTAATTCTTCCTAAGCAATGAGGACATTGCTTCACTCTAAGTGTGGGGTGGGGTAAGCTCCTTCGCCGCTTACTTTTTGTGTGTCTTTGAGCTCTTTTCTCTTGCAATTGTTTAAGTTTTGCTGTGTTGCTCAACTTGGAAGGAAGCCATAGAGGAATTATAATTGGTTAGCTGATCTTGGGGTGCAAAATTTTTAAAATTTTCTGGTTTTAATTGATTAAAGTGAAGTCTATGTTCTATGAGTGCTGTAATGATTGAGAATACTCACCATCTGAACCCTGTTTTCAGCCTTGAGCCTTGGAATGTCTGGATTGAAATGGTTGGAAAAAGAACAAGGCAAGGTACTCCGCTGATCCTGAGCATGCTTAATTTTAATTCTGATCCAAAAATCGGGCCTCGTCCACTTAGTTATTAAGTCCGTTGGGGTGACTCATCACCTTGCTACCTAAGGTCCTTGTGATCTGGGATAGTTGACCCAAAGTCGTTACATGGGTGGAGAGAAAAGGCAGTGGTGAAAGAAATTAAAAGCGCTTAAATTAGAAAAAAATGTGAAATCGCTGAGCTGAATGGAAATTTAATTCTCTATATGGATCAAGAGTATGTGGCATTAAAAGGTATGATGGAATAAGATCTTACTTCAAGCCCCTTGTCGTTCTAATGGTTTGTGAATGAAAAAGGTGGATCGGCTCATTGCTAAACGCGAGTTTCTTATGGTTTTGTTTCTCTATTGTTAGCTTTAAATGACTTCTTGTTTTGTGAAAACAAATGATGAATTGTGCTTAATAAACAAAATTGCCCCCTTAATTGGTAAAACTTGTAGTGTCTTTCTTCTATGCTCTTTCTTTTGGGTAGAGTTTCATTAGCTTGGCTTGGACTTTTGTTTGAGAGTTTTGCTTGGGGACAAGCAAAAAGCTAAGTGTGGGGTGATTTGATAAGTGTGAAATTGATGTAGTTTTAAAGGTGCTAAATCCTTATTTTGTGTAACTTTTTACGCACTTTCTCACACTTATCCTATGCTTTTCATGACTCCTACTTTGGGCAAGAACTGATGCCAATTTATATGATAAAATCAGGAAATGGTGGTGGAAATGTATAGTTCTCCTCACGAGCTTTCCAACGCCGCAAACGGGGAACAAATCGTAGCTCAAACGAAGAATCTAGATGCTGTCGAAGTTAATCCCGATATTAATATTTTTAGTTCTTTAAAAAAATCAAAAATCAAAATCAAAGAAAAAAAATCAAAATCAAAGTGGGGCGCGAGAGTTCCGAAAAAATAAAAATAAATAAATTTGTTCAAAGTCACGCGTCAAACTTTTGAAAAAAAATAAAATAAAAATCAAAAGTCTTAAAAGTGGGCACCGAACGTTTGAAACAAAATTTATCTGCGAATGTAGTCTGCTTTTGCAGACTTTGTTTTTTTTTCAGGCGCCGGGTGATAATTCGGTGCCTAATTTAGGCACCGACTGAATACTTTTCTTGTCTACCTCTCACCTACTGCACCGCCTCCTTGACTACTCCCTCATTTCCTTTTCTATATAAACCCAATCCTCCATCTGCTAAAAAATATCGATCAGACCCCATATACACTCCTTCCCCCACCATCTTCTCTTACTTTCTCATTTGTTTTCCAAATCACACGTACACTCACACCCACTTTCCTTTTATTTTCCAACTCCACCACACTTCCACTTATTTCCCATTTCCACCACAAACTTCCATCTATTTACACATTCTCCACAAATATTATCCAAATATTGCAATTTCTAGTCCGGTATATTTAAATAGCAAAGCAGCTTCAGGAGTCCAACAACAGATGATTTCTTCTACTCTTGTATCTGTTTATTTATTTAATATGTCCGGCTAGAATATTTTATACTCTAGGGAATGGTTATTATTAGTTTATTTTAATTATGCAATTTATTTTACCGGTTTAAATGATAATTTGATACAATTAATGTTATTCTCTCGCTTACAATAAATTACATGAGTTTATTGAATTGCCTTACGAAATCTATTTTGATCAGGTCTGTGATAAATGGATAGGTCATATTAATTGTTATGTCTGTGGAAAAGCTTATTCTGGTTGAATAAGTCTAGTATTTCAAATGCAAAATTATATTTTCTTTTACTTAGCCGTTTACATGTGTTTTGCTTGAGTCTATATCAGATCTTGCATGTTCTGGTAAATGAGGTTATTAGGATTTATGGTTTAAATCTGAAGACTCTAAAAGAAACTTTGCCAATTTATTCTTAATTAAACCGGTAGATTAGCATAATTAATCAAACGAGTAAAACCTAAACCCAGAGTCCGTTCTTCCATATTTGTTACCACCTTTAATATTCTGTGATTTTAATTCTTCGCTATTATTTAAATTCTCGTTGTCTTTATTTTAATTTACAGATCAAAACAAACAACCTTCCCCTGATTTACACCCTTTGCTAAGATTAGACTATTTTTCACATAGTCCCTCGGTTTGATACCTGGTTTCTCATAAACTCTACTACAGTGACCGGGATTTTTGCAACCTGACGGTCTTTTGATTTGTTATTTTCTAGGATTATTTCTTAGTATTTAATATATCAAATTTATCGTTTGCAGTCACCGGGTTGGATATTCATCATGGGCTAGCTTTTTTTTGGAGCACATAGTATCGAAAAGAGAGATATATGAAAAGCTCAGCGGGGGTGCCTAGGGTTTAAAGTCAAGGTTCATAAACTTTTGGCTATGTGGTGTTGTTGTTATGCCCCAGATTTTTTTTTTTTGTTTCTAATTCGCAAAGGGAGCTTAATGATATTCTTACCTTATTTTAGTGGGCTTATGTCATTGGGGTATAATTTTCTAAGTTGGAAGGAATGAGGGATTGTAATTTCTTCCTTTGGTTTATTTATTTATTTATTAGTTAGGAAGGAGGGAGGGAGTCATTTATTTCATATTATTATTTCTTCCTCCACTCTCCTGACATTGCCCTCACGATAGTTCTCGCGCCCTCAACCCTCCCCTCTACAACCCTTCACCTCTCATTGCTTTCTTCCTCTCATCTCCAATTCTTTACAAATGTCTAGATGCTAGTTGTTCGTTATGGATTTCATTCGTCATTCGATCGTTCCTCAGGTTTGATTTGTATATTCCAGCTTCGTTCCCAGTTGATTTTCCTCCTTTCCCTTTCTAATTTGATTTTGGAAGCCGACCATTCAGTTCAAGAGTTTATGATTCGAGACGAGGTTTTGAGGATAACGATTTGTAGTGACCACAGAGATTTTTTTGCTTCGAATGTGAGGTAGATGGTAGATGGATATAGTTGTGTATGTTCACCCACGGGGGTTTCGATTATGGTTTACGTATATGTTTGTTTTGACTCTCTAATTTATGGTGATTTTAGTTGGTTTCTGATGTGCGTTTTTAATGCGTTAAAACCCCGTGGAATTGTGTTCGTTTTGCGTATTTTGATATGTAAGTTTAGTTCTTTGACAATCGTGAATCTCCCTCTACAATTCTCTTCTAGTTCGACTTTGTTTTCTACAATTTTTGTCGTGTCCGAACGTAGGGTCAGACGCCTCTGTTTTCCTTTGTTTTTATGAGATGTCCGGACTTCCGTCCGAACATGTAAGTTTGGACGGGGTGCGAGGACAAATGTCAGGTTTGCAGTTTGACTTGTGTTCAAACATGCAAGCCCGGACACAAGTTGGGACACGCGTTTTCATCTTTTGGACTCCGTCCGGACAGCCCCTTTTGTTTTCAAACAAGACTTGCGTCCTGACTTGTGACTCAAACGTAGTCCGGACGTGTTTGATTTTGCAGTCTGGCGTGCGTTCGAACTTGTAAGTCCGGACACATGTCTGAACACCTCTGTTTTGTGTCACGGCATGCGTCCAGACTTGTAGGTTCGGACGTATGTCCGGACATGCCTTTGATTTCGCCTAACTTCTTAGTTTGAGCTCCATTTTGAGTGTCGTTTGTGGCATTGGATTCCTCTCAATGTCTTCTATCTGTTTTGACATGTTTTATCATGTGGATATGTATGTTTTTACCTGTAGGCCTTCGATATACTTTTGAACTCTATTTTGCTCTTAAAATGTGGGTTCCTGCTTCTGAATTCATTTGGACCTTCTGTATTTTGCTAGTCTTGGTTAAGGACTTATGTTTCAGCTATTGAATTCTATTTTGGTTGTTTTTAAGACTTTGTGCTTCGGTGTTGGCACTCCGCAACACCTTCTGTTCTGATTTGTTAAGCCTCTGTTACGGGATCTAGTTTTTTCTATGTCTGAGCTGTGGATGGCTGGGTCTAGCTATCCCGTAGCATGCTGCGTAGGACATCCTTCTGTTATCTCATGGGTGTTGCCCCCGTTTTGTTCACAGGTTTCTCCCCTGTTCTGTTCACGGGTTCTTTCCCGTTCTGTTTACGGGTATCTTTCCCCTTCTGTGTGTACGCATTGAGTAATCGTGTCCCAACTCTGTTCGCATTTTGTTCTGCTTCTGTCTGTTCTTTCTGCTTCTGTATTTGACATATTGTTGTGTGCTTTCTGTCTTTTGAACGCCTCTGTTTCGTAAGTGATAAGCTTTCGTCCACTCTGTTTGTATTTGGTATCAGATGGAGTGTTGTGTGCTTTTCGTCTTTTGACCACTTCTGATTTTGCTAAGCTTCTAATTTTTTACAGCTTCTGATGTCGTTAAACTTCTAATTTTGTTTAGCTTCTGTTTTGGTAAAGCTTCTGAATTTGCTATGCTTCTGGTACTATTAAACTTTCGTTTTCAAATTGTCTTCCGCTGTTAAGTTTATGTTCACCCTTTGACTTAGCTCCTTCTGTTTTAGACTTCTGTCTGTTTGAATGTCTTCCTATGGCCTCTGATTCCAATTTTTCTAAATCTTGTATAAGGATATATTTGCTTATGTTTAGTATCTGTTTTTAGCATTCTCACCTGATGAAGTTTATCACCTGCTGAGCTATAGTTTGCCTCACCCCTATTTTCGTTTGATTTGCAGGTTAAGCTATTGGCTGGATCCTTCTGCTTTTATTTAGTTCCAAGTTGTTTTTTTTATTTGAACAGCTGGCTTTGAGGCCCTTTTGTATTTAATCGTTTCCGCTTTGTAAGTTTGGCTTATGCGTTGTAATCAGTATGAACAAGTTTATAACTGCTATATGTATTATAAGTCTTCTGTTTCTGTTTTAGGTATGCGATAGTGTAGCCTTACGTGTCTTAGGTAATAAGGGTGCGGCGTGTAACGCTCTGTCAACCAGGGTGGATTTGGGGTCGTTACAGTTGTACCTAGGCGTTTCGTCATCCCTGATAGTTGTGTATCTGTTCTTTGTTACTTTTCACAAGTCTTAGAGTAAATTTACAAGTTATCTCCTTCGGTCAAAGTTTTGTCGTTTACCTTACCTTTTAAGTGTGGCCTCATCAAGGTCTTGTAAAAATGACACACTCGTTCTCTCATGGTTTTATCACTCAAGACACTCTCACGAAGTTTTCACTTAGAGACTTGTTTACACATTTAAACGAAAGCTTCTAAGTCGAAGGTTCTAAACTCAGATTGCCTCCAGTATTGATTTGGGGTTTATGACGAACCTTTTGAATACCCTTTGTATGTATAAAGGTGAGTTGCGACGAGCTGTTTGTGAATGGGAAGTTTTTTACAAGGGGGTGTGTTGTTGGTGGGTTGTTTGTGGTTAGACAACCTTTGTGTAGGGAGGTGTGTTATGGTGAAGTGTTTGTGGGTGGAAAACTCTTTTTTTATGTGAATTTGTGTTGTGGTAAAGTGTTTGTTGGTGGATGGTGAAGGCTGTAGTGATTATGTGTTTAGTGGGATTTGTTTTGGGTGATTTGTGATGACAACTTTGACAGATGTGGCCTGGAACTGCTTTGTGGGTTTTTTAGAAGTTCAGGGAATGAGTTGTGGTGTCTGGGTAGAGCACGCTCATCCTTTTAACAAATTGTTGCATTTTGTTGCAGGGAATAAAGTCCCAACTTAAAAGACATTTGAAAATTTCGGACTTGAAAAAGTCGTTTGCCTGTGAAGAAGATGATTTAGCAAAAGCATTGCTTCCTATTAGTGATTTGAAACAATCATCTTTGAAAACTTTGAGTGATGCAGATGAATGTCATGGCGGGTTATGCAGTGGGATGTATGTGAATCCTATACTCTCTATAGAATTCAAATGTTGTCAAACTGTTTGATGCCGACATGTTGAGCTCTCGACTGTCGGGAGGTCGAAAAGATGACCGTGATCATTTTCTTCTATTTCTCGTCCACGGATTCCATTAGCCTCTTGACCTGTATGAATTAGAAATGTCTCTTGATTGGAGACGAGGCCCCTTATGCCGAAGATGAAAGTAGATATGCACTTGGGCCTAAAAATTAGGTGCATGGACCGGAACAATTTTACGAATGAGGATAGGCACTCGGGCCTCGATTTTCCAAAGTTGTGGCATTGGGCCTGAATATTTTGAGAAAGAGACACTTGGGATGAGATGATTTCTTGACTTTGACTTGGCGCTTGGGCCGAAATGTTATTTGAATTACGGATAGGCACTCGAGCCTGAATGTTTTGAGCTGTAAGTATGACATTGGGCGAAAAAATTGTTTGTAGAATGTGGCATTTGGGACATAATTATTTTGAGGAGGTGGCACTTGGGCCATAATGTTATGAAAATGTGGCACTTGGGCTGGAGTGTGTTTGGGCTAGAAATGAGGCACGTGGGCCGGAATGATTTCTGAACCGTATCTAGATGTATGGGCCAGAATATCCTTAATCTTGTAACACCCATACCGCTAATTACACCACTAACTCGTAATCATCCCGTTCATTAATACAACCGCAGCAAAGAAATCCACAAACAACGGGGGGTGATACAACGCCGTTAGCCACTCACGTGACTAGCAAGGCCTAAATTAAATACCGCATCGGTCTGATGGACCGGACTAACCGAGTACTTACACAAAGACAATAACATTCTCTAACATATTCTAAACCGAGTCACATACAATCCTTAATTCAAAGCAATACCGAGTATTTCACGTCCTCTACGCCGATAACATATTGGGACTTACCCTACCAACAAATACAATACACATGTATTCAAATCAGCTACCCCTGCTTAACCGCCATCCCCGTTCTACTCTCGAAGGATAATCGGCTCCAAAGTTCCTGAAAAAGAATGGGTGGCCCCAAAGGGGCTCAACACCTGTGCTGGTATGGTAGACGTGCAACCCGCAACTACCGGGCCACACTCAACTAATTCCTGTCTTAACACATGATTGATTTTATTTAAGTCAAAACTTGAAGTGCAATAAACGTACAACATGCTCACAATCAACAAGTACTCAAGCCATAGAATACAAACAACAAGGATATCACATCAAGTACATTAGACTTATTTACCTTGTTCTTAAACCTTGAGAAACCTATCTCAAGTAAGTCTCATTCCCATTATTTACTAACTTATCCACCTCAACCGGATAGTTTACTTGTCTCCTAGATCCTTAGACACTCTCGGTCCCGATCTAGTTTCCTCAAGTATTCTTCTCTTGAATAATTATTAAGTTAAGCCTCTTAGGCCTTTGGGTAGAGACACATATAGATCTCACCACTGGGCTTTTATAATTTCAACACGGAATTAGAAACATTCTCTCATGTTTCCTCTTCCTTAACCCATAATACCCTGCTTACCTCTTTAGACGGGTAAGCTCTGCCAGTCTCACTCCAACGGGCACCACTGTGTGGCACACGGCCCTGCAGGGCACCACTATGTGGCATATGGCCCTGTAACAAGGGAGTTCGACCACGGAATCGGAAACAAACGCTCTGTTGTTTCTTCTTACTTGCACGTGTGACTCACAATCCCCCTAACCCAACTCTCGGGTAGTAACAATATATACTCATATATATATATATAATAGTCAGTAACATCTCTCTTGATGCCATCTCACAAATTAGGAGGTTTTCCTATTTCGTTGTATGCACCGATTTATGGGTCGCCCCTACACTTCCATTACTTAGGAGTTTGGTTATTTTCATATATCAAGTCACACCCTCATATGGGAGGCCGACTAATCATTATCTGGGAGTTCACTAGTCCCGTGTGTCGTTTTTCTCGTTTCGAATAGATTCATAAGTGTGAGTTATCATGTTCTCTAACCGATAGTTCTCATGTGTTTTCCACATTAATTTATTTTGAGGTTCGACTCTTTCTACGAGTCACTAACCAAACGCTAATAACTTATGAGTCGGTCTATAACACTCAGTTAGACCACGTGTTCAAGCAAGGATGGTTAGTCACACAACATGCATCAAGATATATATATATATATCAAATGCAGTAAACTTTTTCGTGCTTTTATCTTATTAGGGCGACACACATAGCAAGCAACACACAAGCCGAGCATAACACGACGGGACACAAGTTGCAAGAAAACCATACCTTTCACCATGGAATTACTCTAACTTGTCGACTCACATTCCTCAGACAATTCTCGCACAACTGATATCATTTCAAATGTTTCTATTAATATCAAGATCATACGGTATGTAAACTATTATTACTCCCGTACTTACCCCGTTGTCCCGTTAACCTTATCTTTACTCTTGTGAACTTAAGTTCTCACTACCACAATCAATCTAGCACTTGTTTATACTTCTATGGACCTTTACATGTCAACAAACAAGTCCTAAACATCATCTAATACCATCACCAATCAAATCCGCACCATTTAATGACTTTAAAACACTCACGGTTGAAAAACTAGCTTGATTCGGGTCCTGGTCCAGGTCTCTACTCCCGGACCAATGCTCTGTGTGAGTTTTGGGTGAAAATCTATACTGGTCCAGGACTTTGTACCTATCCCAAGTCTCGGACCAACCCCTGAATGTAAATTTCGGCTCATTTTAAGGTGTGGTCCGGGACTTTGTCCAAGGACCAAGTCCCGGACACTGCTAAAAGCTGCTAAACTTGTTATTTTTCAACCCCAATTCCAACCTTAATCCTCACCCAATCTTTTCCTAATCTTTTTACATGTTTCCAACCATGTTATTACACCTTAAACACTCATTAAACCCTCCTAACCCATTTGTTAAACTCTTACTCAATTCTTGCTTAATTCTACAAATTTCCACTCCCATTTTCACACTTATGCGCACAAGTGCATCAAAAACATTCCCATGATAGCTTTTAACATACTTCCAACTATTGTGACCATACCAAATTCTTACTTTCCATTTGCGTTTACAATACCCAAATTCTCCCACCATCCTCAAGGCTATACAAGCTACTTTATCTCTAGGCAATCCAAGACACTTCAACAACACATTTGCTACAGATTTTGCACCACTCTTTATACTCCTTCATTTAACATCTCAAGGTGCTTAACTAATCCAATTGGTCTCTTCAAACACCTAGTTCACCCTAGGTAGCATCAACTCATCAAGTCACCTAAATCTCTTAGGATTTCTACTGAAATTTCGCCATAGTTCCTCTACAATCTTAGCTTGCCCAAATGCATTATTTTTCACCTAAGGCAATCAACTAGCCATACCCAATTTTTGGCACTAACGGCACACAAGTTAAACCAAAGCTCATCAATCACATTATAATGCAATATCATAAATTGTATGGCTCCAAGGCCCTTAAATCAACATAACAATTCACAATTGCACTAACCATCATCACAATTCTCTATCGTATCTATTTAACACATTCCAACTCATATTTTGGGTCCATTCTTTAAATTCTCATCCCAACATTTCTAACGCATTAAGGGTGGCTTGTTGGAGAAATATGTGACTACTTCTACAACTTAGGCAGTGTACCTATCATTTTGCAGAATAGTGGATTTATGGGGTTGCCGTACTCTTGGGGACCTCGCTGTGGATAACTGATAGTGTAGTAAAACGACTGAGATTTCTAGTAAACAGATTTTATTATTTTTGAAAGAAAGAAGAGGTTGAAAACTTAATTTGAACAGTAATACAAACAATTAATCAAAACAGAATAGAAATAGAAATTGTAAATCTTTTTGTTTTCAAAGTAGCATCCTGGGTTGTTCTGCTCACCTATTTTATCCAATTATATCAATATAAACTTTCCCACTTTAACAATAAACTTGGGAATCTTAATTAGTTCATTGACCGGTCCTTGTACAATAAACCCTGACTAATTTAAACAACAAGCCGCAATCCTTGCCCAAGTCATTATAAATTACTCGCTTTATTACCAATTCCTATTGGAGACAGATTAACCTATAGTCGAGACACGCTTCTAGTCGTTAACCCGTTTTGACTTCCTTTGTCTAGAACATTGTCTTAGCACCGCATTTCAATATGAGACTACAAATATCACTTTAATAATTGTACAAGAAGATTAAAGCGCATTAAGGACAAGAATCAAAATATTGCATAGATAAATTATAGTGGAAAGTTTACATAACACAATTATATAAAATAGGCTCGCTTCCCAACCCGGGAGGCTAAGTTTATTACTCACACATAATTATAGAAACAAACATCATAAATAAGATAGGCATTAAAACAGAGTAAAGTTAAGGAAAGAAAGAACTCTATTTGGGGAGAGTTGTATAGCTTCCGGGCTCGTCTCCGTGATTATGCCGACCTCAAAACGATGATAAACTGGTAGAACGAAGAATAACGAACAAACAGGCAAAAGTTGGTCCTGTCCGTGTGGGGCCACGCGGACACAAACGCGGACACAAACGCGGACAACTAATGTCCGCGTGGGGGCTGCGCGGACGCAAACGTGGACACAAATCAGGACACGGCCTGGTTTGTGCAGATCGTCTTCTTCCTCTGGAAATCTGGAAAATTAACAGGTTAAGGCTAAATTACTGAGGGAAAATGTAATATATGAAGTAGATTTAGTGTATAAAGATGGAGAATGAAATTTGGATGGAGGGATAGTAAGTATTGATGAGCGTTGATGAGCTTTGGATTTCAGGATGGATGATGCTCAATTGATGAAGAAGCAGTGGGTTTATATAGAAGCAGAGGAGAAGAAGAAGACAAGGGTGGATGGGATTGAAGGTAGGCGGTGGTAGAAGATGGATAAATTGTAGGCGCCGTAGATAAGAGAAGAGGAAAATGGGGAAGACGGCGCCGAAAATTACAACGCGTGAAATCTGGAATTCGGCGCCGCATTTTACACGTGTCCGCGTTTCTGTCCGCGCAGGGCTGTGCGGACGCATATGCGGACGTGAGACGTCCGAGTTTCTGTCCGCGTAAGGACTCATTTGTCCTGGCGAGATCTGGTTTTGTCTGTGTTTCTGTTCGCGTGGGGCTGTGCGGACACATTTGCGGACGTGTCTTGTCCGAGTTTGTGTCCACAATTAGGACACCCCTGTCCAGATAAGTGTCCGCGTGGGGCTACGCGGACATGTGTATTTTTTTCCTCATTTTTCTGCAATCTTCAACTGGGCTTAGATTCTTCATTTTAGCTCCGTTTCACTCGCCGTTTGTTGCGTTGGAAAGCTTGTGAAGTAAACTATGTGATTCCAAGACTTTTTACTGCATTTGATACATAAAATGTATCAGTTCATATCAAAACATAAATCTTAGGAAAAACATATGATAAGTGAGTAATATTATCCTGAAAGTAAGTAAATATAAGGTAAATTAAACCCTTGAATGTCTATGTATTTCTCACTTATCAAACTTCCTCACACTTAGCTTTTGCTTGTCCTCAAGCAAATAAAGAATAAATCTATCTCTAAGGTCGTAGTATCGAACCTCAGGATCAAACAGATGCAAATAGGAAGTAAGTAGAGTGGCAATCAAAAGAATA
This sequence comes from Limonium bicolor, assembly GCA_023374045.1. Classification (NCBI taxonomy): domain Eukaryota; kingdom Viridiplantae; phylum Streptophyta; class Magnoliopsida; order Caryophyllales; family Plumbaginaceae; genus Limonium; species Limonium bicolor. The sequence goes on from CM041779.1 coordinate 225,874,751, forward strand.
GTTCTGCTCTTGGTTGTAGGTTTTCGCAATCAGTGATAAAGAAATGATTTTTTTAAAAGCAAAGATAAGTTTGATTACAAAATCTGAATATAGATTATCTTGGGATCTTCCACCATTTCTTTCTTCTAACCTTTGGATGACAAGGGGTGTGAAGTAATGCCTTATTCCGCGATACCTTTCAACACCACGTACTCATGATCAAAAACAAAAATTCAACTGCAATTAATAATTTTTTCCTTCGCATGCAAAAACATTCTTCTTCAAGATGTATACAAAATAAATGAGTAATTGCGAATTTGTAGAGTTATTCCATAACCCAGACTTTTCTCTCTATCCTTGTAACGGTGTTGGGCCAACTATCCCAGATCCCGAGACCTTAGGTACATAGGTGTTGCAACACCCCTAGGACTTAATAACCGGATAGACGAGGCCTGCTTTTGTTAGGAAAATTTTTTATCAGCGGAGTACCTTGCCTTATCCTTTCATTCCAAACTTTTCACATCATTTCCAAAATCCCAAGATACTAATTCAGTTTCCACAATCAACTTAATCCACCAAATTTTAGTGAAAGCAGATTCATTTGAATAAAACTTTATATACAAACAACCTGAAGCAAAAATACTCTTGAGGTGGTCACCTAGCTCAACTTAAAAATTTGTGCACATTTTTTTTACCCAAGAATTCGACATTTATAAGCACTCAGAGAAGTGATTCTCTCAATACAAGAAGACAAATATAAACAAGTGTGGCGTTTTAAGCGCAAATGGCATATTTTCAGGGAAAGGTCTCTACTTCCTCACACTTAAGAGGAGCAATGTCCTCATTGTTCGAAAATAAATACCAAGAAAAGACCTTTCAAAATATGCCAGACCCATGAAGAATTTCATTCAGGACAATGGACTGATATAAAAATAAGCATTAAGCATGATAGACTGAACATAAACATTTTAAAAATAAAGAAACTGAAACTCCCCTGATATCGTAGATTGAGGAAGGTTCCCTTCCTCACACTTAAGTTCGAACAATGGGGGTAGTAGCGTTCCTCACACTTGCATTCAAGCAAGTGTCCAGCCTTGGAGATCATCAAATACCATGATTAGAATTTCACCTGCACACATTCACAACTACCCAAAAATAAACGCTAAAAGCGTTGCGTTAAAGCACAAACACCATTAAAATATTAAAAATCATATGCTCCCCTCTTCATTTGATAGCACATCCTTCTTTCTTTGTTTTTTTTATATAAAAACATATATAGGAATAATATGGAAGACAAAACATAAAACAAAAATAGTAGGATAATAAAATTTAACCACTGGGTTGCCTCCCAGTAAGCTGCCTGTATTTATAGTCTTAGGCTAGACTCCCGCTTCGTTATCCTGGATCAAAAATAAAAGTAGACAACAGCTTTGCCAAGAAAACGAAGTTAGCAGTAATTAAAAACAAACCACCTGGATCAAAACAAAACGTCACCTCGGCAAATAAAATAGGAAAATGAATACTCCATAAAACCTGGTGTTTGAGGAGGTACTGCCGGTAACGTAGTTCTAACAGGAGACCAGGTGGTGATGACTTTTCTTCCTCAAATTGGAGGATGTAAACATCCTCCTCTTGTTGTTGGGGCTTATGGATGTAGGGTGGAAGTTGATGAGAGACTGGTGGTATCGGTGTTCCTTCCTCAGATTCGAGGTTGTAAATTTCCTCTCCTAGTTGATGAGGCTCAATAGGATAATCCTCCTCTAGCTCGCGGACTGGCTCAGACAAAATATCTTCAAATTTTAATTGCTCCTCTTGTGCTGGGGATGGAGATGGAGGAGAATTGTAGCTCTCAAACATTTGCTCCAACTCGGCGTCAGAGAAAAATGTCCTGATAAGTTTCTTTATCTCCTCATCAGAACTTGTAGCTTCAAGAATATCTGGCTCAAATCGATCTTCGCTCCTTGGAGTCACCACTGGAATCTCTTCTAGCGGCTTGGTTTGACTTGGGAGAAATTCGCCTGGCCCTTGTGTAGATTGTTGTTCATTCTGATTGAAGTAGTCATATCTCGACTGAGCTTCTTTGTACTGTGTATTAGCCTGGTCGACTTCCCACCAATACAACTCTCGATTTGATTGTTGAGGTGGTTGATAATCCTTGACCATCCTTTGATATGAGGAAATCTCCTCTTGCACGTGCGTCCATTCCAAATCAATCAACAATCTTCTCACCTCATCGTAGCCGCTCTCCATTATCAGTAACTAGCCTACAAAAACAAAAATAAAAATACCAAGTAGAATAGAACTAAAATTCCAAAAGAAACACAAAAACAAAAATTAACTAAATAGAAAAACAAATAAGAAATAAAACAGAGATAAAAGAAAATTGCTAAAATAAATAAAGTAAGTAAAATTAAATAAAATTAAATGAGACGAAAATAAAATAGGAAAAAAAACTAAACAGAAATCTCAATAAAATTAAAAACCATCAATTAACCGTGACGGAGGTCCCCGGCAACGGCGCCAAAAACTTATTGGAGAAATATGTGACTATTTCTACAACTTAGGCAGTGTACCTATCGTTTTGCGGAATAATGGATTTATGGGGTTGTCGTACTCTTGGGGACCTCGCTGTGGATGACTGATAGTGTAGTAAATTGACTGAGATTTCTAGTAAACAGATTTTATCATTTTTGAAAGAAAGAAGAGGTTGAAAACTTAATTTGAACAGTAATACAAACAATTAATCAAAACAGAATAGAAATAGAAATTGTAAATCTTTTTGTTTTTAAAGAAGCATCCTGGGTTGTTCTGCTCACCTATTTTATCCAATTATATCAATATAAACTTTCCCACTTTAACAATAAACTCAGGAATCTTAATTAGGTCATTGACCGGTCCTTGTACAATAAACCCTGACTAATTTAAACAACAAGCCGCAATCCTTGCCCAAGTCATTATAAATTACTCGCTTTATTACCAATTCCTATTGGAGACAGATTAACCTATAGGCAAGACACGCTTCTAGTCGTTAACCCGTTTTGACTTCCTTTGTCTAGAACCTTGTCTTAGCACCGCATTTCAACAAGAGACTACAAATATCACTTTAATAATTGTACAAGAAGATTAAAGCGCATTAAGGACAAGAATCAAAATATTGCACAGATAAATTATAGTGGAAAGTTTACATAACACAATTATATAAAATAGGCTCGCTTCCCAACCCGGGAGGCTAAGTTTATTACTCACACATAATTATAGAAACAAACATCATAAATAAGATAGGCATTAAAACAGAGTAAAGTTAAGGAAAGAAAGTACTCTATTTGGGGAGAGTTGTTCCGCTTCTGGGCTCGTCTCCGTGATTATGCCGACCTCAAAACGATGATAAATAGGTAGAACTAAGAATAACGAACAAACAGGCAAAAGTTGGTCCTGTCTGTGTGGGGCCACGCGGACACAAACGTGGACACAAACGCGGACAACTAATGTCAGCATGGGGGCTGCGTGGACGCAAACGCGGACACAAATCAAGACACGGCCTGGTTTGTGCAGATCGTCTTCTTCCTCTGAAAATCTGGAAAATTAACAGCTTAAGGCTAAATTACTGAGGGAAAACGTAATATATGAAGTAGATATAGTGTATATAGATGGAGAATGAAATTTGGATGGAGGGAGAGTAAGTATTGATGAGCGTTGATGAGCTTTGGATTTCAGGAGGGATGATGCTCAATTGATGAAGAAGTTGTGGGTTTATATAGAAGCAGAGGAGAAGAAGAAGACAAGGGTGGATGGGATTGAAGGTAGGCGGTGGTAGTAGATGGATAAATTGTAGGCGTCGTAGATAAGAGAAGAGGAAAATGGGGAAGACGGCGCCGAAAATTACAACGCGTGAAATTTGGAATTCGGCGCCGCATTTTACACGTGTCCGCGTTTCTGTCCGCGCAGGGTTGTGCGGACGCATATGCGGACGTGAGACGTCCGAGTTTTTGTCCGCGTAAGGACACATTTGTCCTGGCGAGATCTGGTTCTGTCCGCGTGGGGCTTTGCGGATGCATATGCGGACGTGTCTTGTCCGAGTTTGTGTCCACAATTAGGACACCCCTGTCCGGATAAGTGTCTGCGTGGGGCTACGCGGACATGTGTATTTTTTTCCTCATTTTTCTGCAATCTTCAACTGGGCTTAGATTCTTTGTTTTAGCTCCGTTTCACTCTGTTTGTTGCGTTGGAAAGCTTGTGAAGTAAACTATGTGATTCCAAGACTTTTTACTGCATTTGATACATAAAATGTATCATTTCATATCAAAACATAAATCTTTGGAAAAACATACGATAAGTGAGTAATATTATCCTGAAAGTAAGTAAATATAAGGTAAATTAAATCCTTGAATGTCTATGTATTTCTCACTTATCATGGCTTCAAGGTAGATTATTTACCTTAATCTCCCGATTGTTTTCTTTCTCTTCTTCTCTTCCTCTTTCTCTTTTAATCTCGGTCATGGGGCAAAACCATTGCCACAACACTAAACCAATACCCAAGGGAATACAATGAGCACTAATTAAACTCTTAAACCCTTGAATTAACCCTAGAATATATTGGAAGTGCTTAAAGCACAAAAATTAGGGCTTACCTTTGGAATCTCTAGAATGGCTTTCAATCATGAATCAAAGGAGGACTCCCCATAAGATTTTCAAGCTCGAATCAAGGCTCATTCAAGGAAGTAAAAACAAGGCATTGGGGAGTCAAAATCGGTCACACAAAGAATGAAGAAAGAAATAGATTTTTTTGTGGTTCTTTTTACCTTGAATGAAAGAGGTGACTTCTTTGCTCCATATAATCTGATTTTCTCTTCGAATGAGGCTATACCCATGGAGGTCAACTTCACCCTTTTGAGATTTGGAAAAGAGGGAAGTGTAGCTCTTGATGAGAGGAGCAAGAATATATAGTTTGTCGATTTGGAGCTTTGATGTAGCTTGTGCAAGAGGAAGAAGGTGGAGTAGCCATGGGAGGGCTGAAGAAATCACCAGCCAGAGGAGGAAGAAGAGAAAAAAAATGGTGGGGAATAAAGAGAGGTAGGAGAGAGAGGGGAAAGTGAGGAAAGAGTAGGGGAAAAGTTACTCTTCTACTTTTTCTTTTCCTTTCTTTATTTCTTCTCTTCTCTACTACTAAATAGCTAGCTTATTAATAGAGAGGAGCTGATTTACTTATAAAAACCGGCCAACTGCAGTAATTAAACTGGGGCGTTTTCATCTTTTCACGAGAAACGCTCCTAAACTCCCGGTTTTGGCACTATTCACTAACCAGGCCCGTTTTCTGGATTTTTTCTCGTTTCTTTAATTTTAATGGTTCTTAGGCTTCCATTAATGTTTAATTATAGTTATACGGTCAACTATAATTTTTACGAGTCCATTTGACCACTTAAAGTCATGTATCTAGGTTTTCTCGAAAAACGTGCTTTAAATCTTCATTAACGTTTTTAACCCGCTATATGGATCTGTTTTCTTCGGGAATTGTTTCCACATATTATTTAGGCATAATTAGCCTTAGGGATCCATCTAGGACCCTAATCGAGGTCACATACCTCCTACGGTTGCGTAACGCTCATTTTTACGCTTTTTAAGCGTTTTCTCTCTTTTCTTTTGGTTTTTTTTCTTCACCAATATTATTTAGGCTCCATTAGGCCCTTAAATACCATATTAGAATAATTTAATCACCATATTTAAGTATGGGTGCAGACTGTATATTGTGAGTGGTTGGAACTGGTGTACTTAAAACAATTGAGAAAGAAATTAACAACTCAAATATCTGTCGGGCTGCAAATAAAACCCGGTCGCAGTAGTATAGTAAGACAGAAGCGGCCGGGGTCAAACCGTGGGACTTAAGCGAAATACTATAGTACCTAAGCTTGTCACAAAAAGGGGGGAATTAATTGACTTGTTTTTGAAAAGTAAAATAGCAGATAAAATTAACTGAGTAGAAGATAAATTAAACGGGACTCCGGGTTCAGGTTTATATAATCTGATTAATTATGCTATCTCTACCGGTTTATTATAATAGTTTGGCAAAATTCTTGTTATTATCTTAAGGACTAAATCATAGACTCAAAAGGACTTGTTTACCAGAAAATGCTCGGTCTATTCTAGATTCAAGCAAAACACATGTAAACGGAATTAAGTGCGAAGAATTATATTTGGGTCTGAAAATACTAACTTATTAAATCATAATAAGCTTTCTCCAGATTTACGGCTTAATTAACCTGTCTATTGGTCACTGATCTGATCATAATAGACTTTGTAAAGCATTTTAATAAATTCATGAAATTTATTAAAAAGGCGAGAGATAAGCTTCAATCGTAACAAACTGTATTTATTTTAACCGGTAGAAATATAGATTACATAATTAACCAAACTATAATTAAACCTTCCCCGGAGTAAATCCTCCTTAGCCTGACATATTAACTGGTAATAAGTCAGTCAAAGGTTGGACATAATAATAATGCGGAGTTGCAGAGGTGTGGATGATGAATGGAGAAATGAAGAGAACGAAGAGTGGAGAGTGTACGTAGGAATTTGTATGTGGAATGAGTGATTTGGAGTATTGAGTTCTAGGGGTCGAACGTATGTTTTTGGTTGAAGGTGCAGTGTGTTTATATAGAAGAAAGGAAGAGGAAGAAGACAGAACTGGAACACCGCGTGAGTAATTTAAGGTGTGCGCCGGCGCCTGATATTGCTGATGGGGTAGATAGATGTGTTTGCAGGCGCCACAAAAAATGGGGAAGACGGTCAGCTCGTCAATTTTGGGTTGCATTTAGACGCGTCCGAGCATAAATGGGCGGACGTCTCTATCTCTTGTCCGGCCTTATTTGAGCGGACGTCTCTCAGTGTTGTCCGGCCATAATTCCACAGACGGCATGGGTTTTATTTTCTGTCCGGCCTTAAATCCACGGACAGGTTTTAACTTGTCCAGCCTTTTCTCCCCGGACAGCACACAGCCTTGTCCGGCCTTATTTCCACGGACGGAGCTTCTGTCCTTGTCTTGTCCGGCCAATTTTACACGGACAGGCCACGGACGTCTCTAATACATCGATCCGTGTCATATCCGGCCTTTTATCCCCGGACGTGACCCGGACGTGTGTATTTGTCTCGTTTTCTTTTGCGAACTTTGACCGGCTCTAGATTCTTCGTTTGGACTCCGTTTCTCGACCCGTTTGCGCCTACGCGTTCGTCTCTTCGTGTACTTTGCTCCTAGCTTGGTTTTCCTCATGTTTAACCAATAAATATGTAAGATAACCAATAAAACATAAACTAGAGGAAAACTAACCAAAGTGGAGAAATGAGCAAGAAAAGTGCTAATATAATATATGAAATACACCTATAAAACATGCTCATTTGGACAATTATCACACCCTCACACTTATCTTTTTGCTTGTCCTCAAGAAAAATCATGTACTGTAACACCCCAACCGCTAATCCGTCCATTATCCTTCAATCAATCCCATACTTACCCTTCTCGCAGCGGAATGCTTACTTACTCCCGGCGGGTGATACAACGCCGCTAACCCTCCAAGGTTAACAAGGCTACTACTACTTACCGTCTCGGTCTGATGATTAGAACGAAATACATACATACTACGACTTTACAATACCAATACTTACTTACATTTGATTACCGAGTATCCAAGTTATACGAATTACAATCCGGTGCTACTTCCCAAAATTAAGAGTTTATACAACTACTCCTTTCTATCCAATCAAGAATTCATTACTCAAAAAGGTGTACCACATGGTACTCCGGCTACTCAAAAGGCCTTAGCCGTGTACAACTCAGTACACCATCTAATCTTACTACTACTCCAAAAAGAATCACATCTTGACCTTACTCTACCTTCACGCCTCGCGGGTACCTGTGGAGTAAAAACATTCCCCCTAGGGGGTCAGCTTACGCTGCATATGATAACCGCATACCCCGCGTACTAGCGAGGGTACGCCAACTATTTGGTCGAGTACATGCGATTCGTTTCATTCATACATACATACATGCTTTATACAGTACAATACAATACATTCATTTCACCAAGCATACATACATACAATACATACAAGGAGTGCAATTCATGTCATCCATTCATACTTACCATACTCACCGCATCACGGAGATACAATTCTCCAATACATACAAAGGTCTTGTTAGCCTCATTACACACCCGGGTTAATCGGGTGTTCAATACTTTTACTCCGGGTCAATGACTTACAATAGTCAAGACCAATACAAATACAATACTTACTTCTTACATACTTTTCTTCCAGTTAAGTCGGTATGACCTCCGGGCAGGGATTACTACATCCCACCACCGGGCTTTAGGGTGGCCCACTAATCCAGGATGCTACCCATTCAAGGGATTTGGTCCATGGAAAAGATTATAGCCAGGATTCGGATCCAACCTCTTGTGTCTCCTTTTCCTCACGCGTGGCCGAAACTATATCGGGCTTCTACTCATTCCATTACTCATTACTCATGTTAGGAGTTAGATGGTTAGGAATTAGTAGAAGTCCATACTTACTTCCCATACATACATACAATACACAAGTACTCATACTTACACATACACTTCTTTTCCATTCATACATTTCATGAATTATACAAACTAAATGTTCAGGAGCATAAAACAAGAACAATATAGTTCAAACACAGTTAAGTGCAATATAAGTCCAATTCGTGCATTTATCTTGTTGGTGATCATATAAGCACACAAATCGGGGTAACCAAGTTAGGATACAGGGCATGAAGAAATCATACCGTACACCGTCGTTTTCGTACTACCGGTTCCTTTGGAGATCAACTATTTGATTCCTATACATACATGAAGTAGTATGATCAATGATCTATTATTGATCTAACTTACTCCTTCATTGATACTTTCAATGTATACTTACTACTCCATTACTTTCTTACTTGGTTATAGAACCATTCTTTCCTTTACTACTTCATAGACTTGCTTCCTTACACATTTACTTACTTTCTTACCATTATTACTTCATTAATGGTGTATTACTACTTACATATGCATATGTGTACATAGGCATATATATATGTATATATGATTACTATAATCACATAATTAAAACTTTTTTTTTTGGCTCGACCGGACTTGCGACCGACCTTGCAAGTCCGGTCCATTCCAGTAGACTACATCGTGTAAAATTCCAGGGCCGACCGACCTTGCAAGTCCGGTCCCAAGGTCGGTCCATTCCAGTAGGTTTCGTATTTGAAAATTTTAGCCCGACCGACCTTGCAAGTCCGGTCGCAAGGTCGGTCCATTCCAGTAGCTTGCATTCCGGGAATTTTTCTGGCCGACCGAACTTGCAAGTCTGGTCGCAAGTTCGGTCCATTCCAGAAGCTTTTATCTGCGGAATTTTTCTGGCCGACCGAACTTGCAAGTCCGGTCGCAAGTTCGGTCCATTCCAGAAGCTTTTATCTGCGGAATTTTTCTGGCCGACCGAACTTGCAAGTCCGGTCGCAAGTTCGGTCCATTCCAGAAGGTTTCAGACGGGAGAGTTTTCTGGTCCGACCGAACTTGCAAGTCTGGTCGCAAGGTCGGTCGATTCTAGAAGGTTTCCCGTCTTGTAAGTCTGGGCTCGACCGACCTTGCAAGTTCGGTCCTAAGGTCGGTCCGGCCCAGTACTTCAGTTTTAAAATCTGTTTTTGGGTGTTTTCTTTACCCATTGTTTCCCCAATCTTTACCAATGTCTCCCCACATGATTTAGCACTATTTACACACTCTAAATCACCTTAATTCATTCTCCAAACTTACTACTCAATTCCTACACAACTTACACAAATTCTCCTCATCCCATTTCAGCACTTCCATTAGTTTCCTTCACACTAATGCTACAGATTTTGGTTTCTTCCTTTTGCTACAGATTTTCACCTCAACTCTTACACTCCAATACTCCCTCAACCAATGCTACTCTTAGCATCTTAAATACATTAACTCTCAACCCAATTCCATCCCATTTACACACTCATACTAAAATCTGTTACAAGCTACTAAACATCCCTTTTAAACTCTCCAAATACTTCCTCTTCTTAAACAACTTAAGTCTTCTCATTCCTACACAAAATTTGACATGGTTTCCCCTATATTTCTAACATTCTCCACACACTATTTCAGCTCACAAATTCACATTCTCACAACCTGTTTATACAATACATTATCCTCACAACCCAACACTACTACAACACATAAAATTCCTGCACACATACACATTCACTACCCAATGTTTTCCCAAGCTTTTACACTTCTTTAAAATACTTCAAAACTGTTACATTATCAATTCTCAATACACTACCACATTACTACTACTTATTACTCAATTCCATTACTCATTTCACTACTAAAAACTGTTACAATACAATACACCAACTAACACAAGGTAAGAGCATTTACCTTGTCTTGCTAGTTTTTCTTTCCTTTCCTTTCCTCTTCTTCTTTTCTTCTCCTTTGTTCTCGGTTCCAATGGGTTCACACACACAAAATGCTACAGCCCATAACACATACACAATACCATTTAGCATTCATTTTTACTCTAACCCTAGAATTCAATGTTTTAAGGTTTAGGAAAAAGTATTACCTTCCAATGAATGGATGAAGTTCTTGACTAGCAAGAGAACAAGATTCCTAGCCCAACAAAAGAGCCAAAATCGGCTGGAACAACAAGGAACCAAGAGTTCAAAAACTGAAAGTTCTTAAAATGATAATGAGAGCTAGGAATGATGGATTTTCGAAATTCTTTTTACCTCAAGATGAAGAGGAGGTGAAGGTGCTTCTAATGGTGGACTTGAATCTTCAAATGGGGAACACCCACAAAAACGAAAGTTGAGCTTTTGGATTTTTGAAAGGAGGGTAATGTTCTCCTTTGCAAGGGGATTCCAATGGTGTAATTTTTGTTGAGTTTGGAGAAGATTTGAGTGCTCAAAGAGAGGAGAGAAGTGAGGAGTTTTGTGAGTTTCTTCAAAGCTCCATATCCATCGCAGGAGGAAGGAGAGAATGGAGAAAATAGAGAAGGAGGGGGGGGGGAATCGTGAGTGAGGGTTGAGAGGAGAGAGAGTTTCTATTTTTACTTTTGTACTTGTTTTCTTTTCTCTTCTTTATTGTTTTGTCTTTATGTGTATAAGAGAGGAATTAAGGGGAGTGAGAGAGGGAGGCTGTCGATCCCACACACCCACACACACTCACATTTTATTTTTATTTGCAAAGTGGACACACTAACTTTGTTTATTTGTATTATTACCCCACAACTTACCGGTTGTTACAGTTTTCACTAACCGGTACCCGTTTTCCGGAATTTTCTCGTTTAATTAATTTTATTGGTTCTAAAGCCCCACTAATATTTATTAGTGACTATTTAGTTGACCAAAATTGTTACGAGTCTGTTGACCCGCTTAAAGTCACGTTTTCCCGGTTTCCTCGAAAAACGCGCTTTAAGGTTCGTTTATGCTTTTAACCCAATTTAAAGGTCCGTTTTCTTCGGGATTTGTTCCCTTGTATTTATTTTGGTGTAATTAAGCTTTTAAAAATGTAATTAGCCTAATTAATCACTGTTTTTAATTACGGGGTATTTCAATCTACCCCCCTTAAGAAACTTTGCCCTCAAAGTTGCTCAAGGTTACAGTTTACCATTTCTACTCATGTGGCAAGTCAATTGCAATGGTGCATTCTACTACCACCTTACAAGGTGTTCACAATTCTTACACTACCAGCATACACAATTGAAATACCATACATCATACTCAGTTCAATTTCCATACGCAATACCTAATCCATACACAATGCTTCATTCAAATACCATACACAATGCTCCATCCAATCATCATTCCACAATACATTCGCAATACACTTCACAATGTCATTCGTGTCATATACCGTACAACACAAATGCATTACTCATTACATACATACCATACACATCGTACTACATACCGAATACTACTAGCACTACTTTGTGCCAATACAATACAATTAGCACTACATGTGCCAACCAAAATACAATTACAATACATACATACTACGCAATGCTAACCCGAAGCAATGCAAAGCAAAAGGCTCTACCCCCCTTAAAAAGGGGTACGCCCCGTACCCTCCGTGCTATACGGATACTAGACATCTAGTCTACAAATAAATTCGGGTACTTCGCCTTCATGGCGTCCTCTAATTCCCAAGTCGCTTCCTCGACATCGTGGTTAGACCACAAGACCTTCACCATTCGTACAGATTTATGGCGAGTGTCTCTTGTCTTCGTATCAAGGATTCGCAGTGGAGTCTCGACATATCTCATCGTCGGCTCTAGGGATAGATGTTCGGGTTCTAATACATGAGAGGGATCGGCTATGTATTTCTTGAGTTGTGATACATGAAAGACATCATGAACACGCCCCAATTCTTCAGGCAATGCTAGCCTATAAGCTACGGCTCCAATCCTCTCGGTAATGGTATACGGGCCTACAAATTTCGGGCTCAGCTTGCCCTTTTGGCCAAATCGAAAGACACCCTTCATAGGTGAGACACGCAAGAACACTTGGTCGCCCACGGCGAACTCAAGGTCGCGTCGTCGCACATCCGCATAGGATTTCTGTCTATCTTGGGCTGCTTTCATATTTGCTCGGATTTGTTGTACCTCAGCTTGTACTTGTTCCAAATACTCCGGTCCTATGATGACCGCTTCGCTTGACTCATCCCAACACAACGGGGTACGGCAAGGTCTACCATACAAAGCTTGGAATGGCGACATCTTAATCGAAGCATGGTAGCTATTGTTATACGAAAACTCGATAAGATGAAGCTTCTCAATCCAGCTCCCCTGGAAGTCTAAGGCACATGCCCTTAGCATATCCTCTAGTGTTTGGATGGTCCTTTCTGTCTGACCGTCGGTCTGTGGATGGAAGGCGGTGCTAAGCTTCAACTCAGTACCAAGCGCTTCCCGTGTCGCTCTCCAGTATCTCGAAAGAAATCTGGTGTCGCGGTCAGATACAATGGTTTTTGGGACTCCGTGGTGTCGGATGATCTCCTTGTCGAATAGCTCTGCGAGCTTCGCCACCTTCCAGGTGTCCTTCATCGGTATGAATCGGGCAACCTTGGTGAGGCGATCGACTACTACCCAGATCATGTTGAGTCCTCCCCTAGCAGGTGGGAGTCCAACAACAAAATCCATGGAGATGTCGTGGAATTTCCACTCCGGAATGGGCATGGATTGCACCATTCCTCCCGGTCTTCGGTGCTCGAACTTCACCTTCTGGCATGTGAGACACCTCAGAACATACTCAGTCACGTCTGATTTCATTCCTGACCACCAGAAGTACCTCTTCATGTCTTTGTACATTTTAGAGGCTCCCGGATGGACATGCAATGTCGAACAATGTGACTCTCGCAGAATGCGATCCCTTAGCTCAGCATTGCTTCGGGGGACGCATAATCTGCCATTCAAACGGATCAGACCATCTTCATGCAGTTTGAAGTCGTACTTTCGGCGCTCGAAGGTACCATCTGTGATTTTCTGTCTGATCTCTGTGAAGTAAGGGTCGCTCAACTGAGCGTCTCGCACCTCGTCAACCAAGCTAGAAGAAGCGAGTAGCGAATGGAGCGAGTGTGCTCGACGACTCAGGGCGTCGGCTACTACGTTTGCCTTCCCTTCTTTATACTGGAGGTTGATGTCGTAATCCGAGAGGAACTCCATCCACCTCCTCTGCCTTAGGTTCAATTCTTTCTGGGTGAATACGTACTGTAAACTTTTGTGGTCGGAGTAGATGGTGATGCTTACCCCATAGAGATAGTGTCGCCATATCTTCAAGGCGAAGACAATGGCTCCTAACTCTAGATCATGTGTCGGGTAATTCTCCTCATGCTTTTTCAGCTGGCGAGAAGCATAGGCTACTACCTTGCCATGCTGCATGAGTACGCATCCCATGCCCTTGCCCGATGCATCACAATACACCTCAAATCCCTCTGTGCCCTCTGGAAGTGTGAGAATTGGCGCTGAGGTCAATGAGTCTTTTAGTTTCTGGAAGGATACCTCGCACTCCTTTGTCCATACAAAGGGTGCATCTTTCTTCATCAATGACGTCATGGGCTTAGCGACTTTTGAGAAGTCCTTTACAAACCTCCGGTAATAACCGGCTAAACCAAGAAAGCTCCGGATGTCGGTAACAGTCTTAGGTCTAGGCCATGATCGCACTGCTTCGATTTTGGATGGATCTACTGAAATGCCCGCGCTCGAGATGACATGACCGAGGAATGATACCTGATCTAGCCAAAACTCGCATTTGGAGAACTTCGCATACAGCTGGTTCTCGCGCAGTGTCTCAAGTACTCTTCTCAAATGGTTTTCATGTTCTTCTGGTGACTTCGAATACACAAGAATGTCGTCAATGAATACTACTACTGAAGTGTCCAGCTGATCACTGAATAACCGATTCATTAGGTCCATGAATTTGGCTGGTGCATTAGACAAACCGAATGGCATCACCGTGAATTCGTAGTGGCCATATCTTGTTCGGAATGCTGTTTTCTGAATGTCTTGCTCTTTGATAGCAATTTGGTGGTAACCGGATCGGAGATCAATCTTAGAAAAGACGGATGCTCCCTTCAACTGATCGAACAGGTCGTCGATGCGTGGCAATGGATACTTGTTCTTTACAGTGACCGCATTCAATTCGCGGTAGTCGATGCAGAGGCGGAGACTACCGTCCTTCTTCTTCACGAAGAGGACCGGTGCTCCCCAGGGTGATACGCTCGGGCGTATAAACCCTTTGTCGAGAAGTCATGTAGTTGTTCTTTGAGTTCTGCCATTTCTGCTGGTGCCATACGGTATGGTGCCCTAGCAATGGGACCAGTACCCGGTACAGGTCGATTTCAAATTCTACCGCTCCTGTGGTGGCATACCAGGTAGCTCTTTCGGAAATACATCAGGGAATTCTGAGACTACTGCTACCTCGTCACTGAACTCTGGATCTCTCTCCAGGTCTTGCACGTGACATAAATACACTTCATGTCCTTTTCTGAGCTCCCGATACATTGCCATGGCGGAGATGACTGTAGTTGAAGGCTCTCTCGGTCTCTGGCGGTATGAAACAGTGACCCCAGATGGACTCTTGAGCAGCAATCGGTGCTCGGCGCATAGGATTCTCCCCTTGTGCCGCTCCAACCAGTTCATTCCAATTATTAAGTCGAATCCCAATCCGTTGAATTCAATGAAGGAAATGGGAAACGCTTCACCTTTGATTTGAATGGTGGCTGATTTGTAATACTTGGTACACTGTACCCGCTCCTTCGATGGGAGAGTAACCAAGAAGTTCGGTAGCTCATCCGCATCTAGCCCCAACTTCTTCGCAAGAGATGGCGATATGAAGGTGTGAGAGGCGCCGGAGTCGAATAATACTGAGGCTTCGATGCCGTTTACTGGGAAGTTCCCGTTAGAATGGTGCCGCTCTGCCGCTTGTTCTTCGGTGAGGATGCTCAGGTTACCTTCGGTACCGAGTCCACAACCTATTGATTCATGAGATTATAAGTAAAGATGGTGGAACGCAAGTGGAATTTAATAACCAACACTGCTTTATTGAATAACCAACCATCATACATACTGTGTCTCTAATACACGTTACTATGGATTACATGCTACTACAAGATTAATACTTTCTAAAGGTAAGGTTCAGGCGTCCTGGTATCATGTGTGTGGCATTGATTATTGCCGGTGGTGCCGTATTCAACTTGATCTTCTGGATCCCGTGATACAAACCTTGATTTTCCACCCATGATTAGAACATCTCCTGATCTCAATACCAATTTTTCTGCGAGGTCCACACGCTTCCGCTCGCTATACAAAAATATGGCGTCATCACCAATGGACCAAGACACTACGGGCACTCCTAGTTCGAGAGCTTCCGCTGTCTCGTCCTTGTCTTGGTGTAAGCCAAGTCGTCCTTCTTTCTCATAGAAGTTGACGATACATAGATCTGCTTCAAGTGCAGGGATTGGTTCATCTTCATACTGTTGTGCAATTTCTACAGCTTGTGTGACAAGCATTTGGAATTCTGGGGTATTGCTGGAGGTGTTGCTCCGTCTCCTGCTCGCGTTGTTTGGTATGTCTTGGTATAAGGGTTCCAATCCTTTCCCAAGCACATCATTTTCAGCTTCATTGTAGATCCACCGGGGAATTCGGGTGTATAAAATCCGCCTGGACCCGTTCCTAACTCGTTGCATCGTCGGATGATTGAAACTTGTGCTTCGGGTGTCAGGTATCCTATTAATAAGATCATACCTGGGCGGATGACCTGACACTGTTCGTTGTTGAAGTGGTGATTGGCGATGTCGGTCTCTTCATGAGGTGAGTTTGAAGGTATTGGGTAACAGATATGGAATTTCCCTAAGGTGGTAAATTTCATCTAAAGTGAGTTCTAGGCTTACTAATTCATTTCATGCTCATTACATACTTCCATGTTACTTACTCATGCTCAATTTCATACTTCAAGTACTTACGCATTCATGCTTTCATTCATACAATTAATTTAATACTTAGTCATGCTCTTCAAGGATTAAAGGTTACAGTGGTTACCTGGGCCGGACTT
Source organism: Limonium bicolor (assembly GCA_023374045.1). Classification (NCBI taxonomy): domain Eukaryota; kingdom Viridiplantae; phylum Streptophyta; class Magnoliopsida; order Caryophyllales; family Plumbaginaceae; genus Limonium; species Limonium bicolor. The sequence goes on from CM041779.1 coordinate 225,891,345, forward strand.
AGTCCCGGTCCCATCACGGTCTATGATGTGTAAGGCCGGCTGCCTCTGCGGTGCGCCCTTCTACGGACCTCGGGACCCCTGTCCCTGTGAGGTGTGCTGGGCATGAGCATCGCCAGATGCAACCTCCTTGCCTTCACGCTGCTTGTAGCCCTGGTAGTTTCCCTTGGGCTTAGAGTTCTCCGGGCATGCATTGGCACGGTGGCCCGGTTTCTGACAAGTGAAGCAGCGGATCTCCCTTCCTTGGCAATCTGTGCCGGGATGATCCTTGTTGCAGTTACGGCAGATGTAGCTGCGGCCATCAGATTGGTTCTTTCCTTGGCCAAATCCAGAACCTATAGCTTCCAAGTTAGCAAGGCTCGGTATACTTACAATGCTCTATATACATGCAATTCACAAGTGTGCTAGTTCGGTTTCGGGTTCTTACCCCTGTAGGGCTGAGACCTCAGTGGCTTCGCTGCCACTGGTGCGGTGTAGGCAATCTGTAATGGCTCAGTTGCCTTGCCCTTCTCAGCATGGGCACCGCCGTCTCCAGAAGTGTTCTTATGGTAGGAGTGCTTCCCCTTCCTTTTCTTCCAAGGCTTGGATTGGTTTTGATCATCGGAGGGGTTACCTTTGCCGCTCACCTTGCGCTTCAGCGCTTGCTCCTCATCTCTTAGCTGGCAGGTGATCTCAACTCGAGATGCAGCGTGGTAACACTCCTGAATTACTTAGGCATTAGGTTACATTTACATACGGGAATACTAATTCACATTACTCATGGCTTTTTAAGGGTTCAACTTGTTTACCTGAAGGGAGGTAAACCGTGTGAAGCCCATGCCATACCGGAGTCGATGGCTCAATTCGCCGTAAAAGCGGTCGACCAAGACTTGGCCGGTATACCCAAGGTCGGGTAGAAGTCGGAGAAGAGAGGTGAAGGTGCGGTAATATTCATCAACCGTCATCTTCTCAGTCATTTTTAGTGCGTCGAGCTCAAGCCTTTTCTTGGTCTTGACATGCTCAGGGTAATACTTAGATCGGAGGAGAGAGGTGAATGCTTCCCATCCGAAAGCAGGATCAGCTATGTGCTCGGCCTTAACGAGCTTCCACCAGTCCATAGCCGCGTCTTTGAGGTAGTACGCAGCTATCCTCACTCGAACTCCAGCGGGAGTCTCAAGTGTCTCGAAGGTCGTCTCCATCTCGGAGAGGTAGGCCTCGAGCTTGGCGGGGTCGCTCTCGCCTCTAAAGCAGGGAGGTCGAAGGTCGGCGACAGCTTTTACCCAATTCGTCTCTCGGGGATGACGTGGGTCGGGTTGCTGCTGCTGCTGCTGCTGGTTTTGCTGGGTTTGTTGCACAGCAGTGATTACATCCGGTAGCATCTGTGCTACCGTGGCGGCGACGATTTCAGCTATCGTCTGCGCGCTTGGTCCTTCGTTGCCCCCTCCTCTGCGACGACCTGGACCACGTCCTGACATCTGAATAAGTGTGGATTACATTAGATGTCATGATACTATGACCTCATGGTCTTCATTCAAACAATGGTATCGCCTTTGCAGACGTTAGTGGTATCCGTTATTGCTAACGGTAGTTCCTAGTTAGGTTTCTAAATTTCCGTCTTAAGACGGTTGAAATCCTAACTCGGTAATCACTACTCTTAAGATTCTAATCATCAGAGCGATACTTCGCTCTGATACCACTTTTTGAAACACCCCAACCGCTAATCCGTCCATTATCCTCCAATCAATCCCATACTTACCCTTCTCGCAGCGGAATGCTTACTTACTCCCGGCGGGTGATACAACGCCGCTAACCCTCCAAGGTTAACAAGGCTACTACTACTTACCGTCTCGGTCTGATGATTAGAACGAAATACATACATACTACGACTTTACAATACCAATACTTACTTACATTTGATTACCGAGTATCCAAGTTATACGAATTACAATCCGGTGCTACTTCCCAAAATTAAGAGTTTATACAACTACTCCTTTCTATCCAATCAAGAATTCATTACTCAAAAAGGTGTACCACATGGTACACCGGCTACTCAAAAGGCCTTAGCCGTGTACAACTCAGTACACCATCTAATCTTACTACTCCAAAAAGAATCACATCTTGACCTTACTCTACCTTCACGCCTCGCGGGTACCTGTGGAGTAAAAACATTCCCCCTAGGGGGTCAGCTTACGCTGCATATGATAACCGCATACCCCGCGTACTAGCGAGGGTACGCCAACTATTTGGTCGAGTACATGCGGTTCGTTTCATTCATACATACATACATGCTTTATACAGTACAATACAATACATTCATTTCACCAAGCATACATACATACAATACATACAAGGAGTGTAATACAAGTCATCCATTCATACTTACCATACTCACCGCATCACGGAGATACAATTCTCCAATACATACAAAGGTCTTGTTAGCCTCATTACACACCCGGGTTAATCGGGTGTTCAATACTTTTACTCCGGGCCAATGACTTACAATAGTCAAGACCAATACAAATACAATACTTACTTCTTACATACTTTACTTCCAGTTAAGTCGGTATGACCTCCGGGCAGGGATTACTACATCCCACCACCGGGCTTTAGGGTGGCCCACTAATCCAGGATGCTACCCATTCAAGGGATTGGGTCCATGAAAAAGATTATAGCCAGGATTCGGATCCAACCTCGTGTGTCTCCTTATCCTCACGCGTGGCCGAAACTATATCGGGCTTCTACTCATTCCATTACTCATTACTCATGTTAGGAGTTAGATGGTTAGGAATTAGTAGAAGTCCATACTTACTTCCCATACATACATACAATACACAAGTACTCATACTTACACATACACTTCTTTTCCATTCATACATTTCATGAATTATACAAACTAAATGTTCAGGAGCATAAAACAAGAACAATATAGTTCAAACACAGTTAAGTGCAATATAAGTCCAATTCGTGCATTTATCTTGTTGGTGATCACATAAGCACACAAATCGGGGTAACCAAGTTAGGATACAGGGCATGAAGAAATCATACCGTACACCGTCGTTTTCGTACTACCGGTTTCTTTGGAGATCAACTATTTGATTCCTATACATACATGAAGTAGTATGATCAATGATCTATTATTGATCTAACTTACTCCTTCATTGATACTTTCAATGTATACTTACTACTCCATTACTTTCTTACTTGGTTATAGAACCATTCTTTCCTTTACTACTTCATAGACTTGCTTCCTTACACATTTACTTACTTTCTTACCATTATTACTTCATTAATGGTGTATTACTACTTACATATGCATATGTGTACATAGGCATATATATATGTTTATATGATTACTATAATCACATAATTAAAACATTTTTTTTTTGGCTCGACCGGACTTGCGACCGACCTTGCAAGTCCGGTCCATTCCAGTAGACTACATCGTGTAAAATTCCAGGGCCGACCGACCTTGCAAGTCCGGTCCCAAGGTCGGTCCATTTCAGTAGGTTTCGTATTTGAAAATTTTAGCCCGACCGACCTTGCAAGTCCGGTCGCAAGGTCGGTCCATTCCAGTAGCTTGCATTCCGGGATTTTTCTGGCCGACCGAACTTGCAAGTCCGGTCGCAAGTTCGGTCCATTCCAGAAGCTTTTATCTGCGGAATTTTTCTGGCCGACCGAACTTGCAAGTCCGGTCGCAAGTTCGGTCCATTCCAGAAGCTTTTATCTGCGGAATTTTTCTGGCCGACCGAACTTGCAAGTCCAGTCGCAAGTTCGGTCTATTCCAAAGGTTTCAGACGGGAGAGTTTTCTGGTCCGACCGAACTTGCAAGTCCGGTCGCAAGGTCGGTCGATTCCAGAAGGTTTCCCGTCTTGTAAGTCTGGGCTCGACCGACCTTGCAAGTTCGGTCCTAAGGTCGGTCCGGCCCAGTACTTCAGTTTTAAAATCTGTTTTTGGGTGTTTTCTTTACCCATTGTTTCCCCAATCTTTACCAATGTCTCCCCACATGATTTAGCACTATTTATACACTCTAAATCACCTTAATTCATTCTCCAAACTTACTACTCAATTCCTACACAACTTACACAAATTCTCCTCATCCCATTGCAGCACTTCCATTAGTTTCCTTCACACTAATGCTACAGATTTTGGTTTCTTCCTTTTGCTACAGATTTTCACCTCAACTCTTACACTCCAATACTCCCTCAACCAATGCTACTCTTAGCATCTTAAATACATTAACTCTCAACCCAATTCCATCCCATTTACACAATCATACTAAAATCTGTTACAAGCTACTAAACATCCCTTTTAAACTCTCCAAATACTTCCTCTTCTTAAACAACTTAAGTCTTCTCATTCCTACACAAAATTTGACATGGTTTCCCCTATATTTCTAACATTCTCCACACACTATTTCAGCTCACAAATTCACATTCTCACAACCTGTTATACAATACATTATCCTCACAACCCAACACTACTACAACACATAAAATTCCTGCACACATACACATTCACTACCCAATGTTTTCCCAAGCTTTTACACTTCTTTAAAATACTTCAAAACTGTTACATTATCAATTCTCAATACACTACCACATTACTACTACTTATTACTCAATTTACTCATTTCACTAAAAACTGTTACAATACAATACACCAACTAACACAAGGTAAGAGCATTTACCTTGTCTTCTAGTTTTTCTTTCCTTTCCTTTCCTCTTCTTCTTTTTCTTCTCCTTTGTTCTCGGTTCCAATGGGGTTCACACACAAAATGCTACAAGCCCATAACACAGACAATACATTTAGCATTCATTTTTACTCTAACCCTAAATTCAATGTTTTAGGGTTTAGGAAAAATATTACCTTCCAATGAATGGATAAGTTCTTGACTAGCAAGAGAACAATATTCCTAGCCCAACAAGAGCCAAATCGGCTGGAACAACAAGGAACCAAAGTTCAAAACTGAAAGTTCTTAAAATGCTAATGAGAGCTAGGATGATGGATTTTCGAAATTCTTTTTACCTCAGATGAAGAGGAGTGAAGGTGCTTCTAATGGTGGACTTGAATCTTCAAATGGGAACACCCACAAAACGAAAGTTGAGCTTTTGGATTTTTGAAAGGGTAAGTTCTCCTTGCAAGGGATTCCAATGGTTAATTTTTGTTGAGTTTGGAGAAGATTTGAGTGCTCAAGAGAGGAGAGAAGTGGGAGTTTTATGAATGAGTTTTTCTTCAAAGCTCCATATCCATCGCAGGAGGAAGGAGAGAATGGAGAAATAGAGAAGGAGGGGGGGGGAATCGTGAGTGAGGGTTGCTTAGAGAAGAGAGAGAGTTTCTATTTTTTACTTTTGTACTTTTCTCTTTTCTCTTCTTTATTGTTTTGTCTTTATGGTATAAGAGAGGAATTAAGGGGAGTGAGAGAGGGAGGCTGTCGATCCCACACACCCACACACACTCACATTTATATTTTTATTGCAAAGTGGACACACCCTAACTTTGATTATTTGTATTCTTACCCCACAACTTACCGTTGTTACAGTTTCACTAACCGGTACCCCGTTTTTCCTTCTCGGAATTTTCCTTTAAAATTAATTTTATTGGTTCTAAAGCCCCACTAATATTTATTAGTGACTATTTAGTTGACCAAAATTGTTACGAGTCTGTTTGACCCGCTTAAAGTCACGTTTTCCTGGTTTCCTCGAAAAACGCGCTTTAAGGTTCGTTTATGCTTTTAACCCAATTTAAAGGTCCGTTTTCTTCAGATTTGTTCCCTTGTATTTATTTTGGTGTAATTAAGCTTTTAAAAATGTAATTAGCCTAATTAACCACTGTTTTTAATTATGGGGTATTTCATGTACCCAAGTAAGTAGGGAATGCAATACTATCAAATATTATTATGAAGGGTATGATAAGGAGGTGAACAGTTCATGATTTTTAACTTTTTGAGGAGTGTGATTCATCAACTGCTGGTGGCATAGGTGTGCTCAAGGTAAAAATAAAAATTAGAGTTTCGGGGTATGATCCAAGGTGCTTCAATGCTTCTTAGTTTAGGTGACTCTGAGAACTTTTACCATGGCCAACTTCTCTCAAGAATAGGCATTGAGGAGAAAAACAAAAGGAAAAATAGATTTATGCATTTGTTTCACTTTTGCATAAGAGATAAGAAGCTAATATGTAGGCATCAAGCCTTTGTATTTAAGAACACTCAACTCTCTTTTGTTGGTTACCAATGGTGTCTCGCAAGTCCCTTGTTTATTATTATTATTATTTTTTTTACAGAGAAGCACCTCGTAGCATTCCCTAGGAAAGAGGACAGAAAGAAACCCTGAGCAATAAAATCCAACCATTGCAGATCATTTGGTCACACCGCATAAGAAAAATGCTCCTCAAAAGCAATCAAATTTTTGTACCCCTTTATCCCACAATTCATAACAGTATTTGTTTTTAAAGAGAACAACCTACATTAGCAGGGTCCATAATTTTAAGTTTTTTTTTGAACAAATGCAAGATAAGCAGAGAGATTTAAACATTTTAAGCACAAAAATGCCGAAAAGGGCTCTCCCCCACACTTAAGCTAAAGCAATGCCCTCATTGCGTAGATAGAATTAAATTAACAGGGCATGCAATCTGATAATGGAATTTACTCAAAACAAGGCAAAAGTGAATATGAAATTTCAGTAGGGAAAGAGTGTACTCCCCAAGGTTCGCAGAGTGTGTAGAGCTCCCCCGCACTTGAGTGTAGCTGTAGAATGACATGAAATGTACCTGTAAAGAATATTCTACACCGCCAGAAGAACTCAAGTAAAACCCGCATTTTATTATAACATATAAAAGGGAAATATAGTACAAAAAGAGAAAACAAAATTAAATAAAAGGAAAGGCAAAGTATAGATAGTGGGTTGCCTCCCACCAAGCCGCCCGGGTTTAACGTCTCTAGCTAGACGCATGTTCTTCATTATGTATGTGAGGAGTTGTGAGTCGGGGTACCACAACTTGGTATAGTCAAGCTGTGTAGCTGCTTGAGTTTGTATTGAACTCTCCATGGGAGAGATTTCTTCTTAGAAAGTGCGGGTTTTGAAACTGGAGTAAAAGTGTCATGCTGGTCCTGGACAAGATAAATTCTAAACAAGTTAGTTGAAATATCAGTAGGACAAGTATACCTCTTTAAACGGGCTCCATTAACTTTGAAAGTTTCGCCCTTTTTGTTTTACAGTTCAAAGGCACCATATGAGGTTATACCAACAATCCGAAAAGGACCAGCCCAATGAGATTTGAGTTTCCCAGGGAAAAGCCTCAATCTTGAGTTATAGAGGAGAACCAAATCACCAACTTTGAAGTCTCTCTTGAGTATCAGCTTGTCATGGAACTTCTTGGTTCATTCCTTATAAATTTTAGCATTTTGGTAAGCCTGATCTCTTAGCTCTTCTAACTCAGAGAGTTGCAATTTCCTTTTCTCTCCCGCAGTAGTCATATCAAAATTTAAGGCCTTGATCGCCCAATAAGCCTTGTGCCCAAGCTCCACAGGGAGATGACATGCCTTCCCATAGACCAATTTAAAAGGCGACATACCGATGGGGGCTTTATATGCTGTACGATAGGCCCAAAGAGCATCATCCAATTTTAAAGCCCAATCTTTTCTGGAGGAGTGCACCGTCTTTTGGAGTATCCATTTTAACTCCCTATTTGACACTTATGCTTGCCCATTTGTCTTGGATGATAAGAAAGAGCAACTTTGTGGTGTACCCCATACTTAGTCATCAATGTATCAATGCTTCGATTGCAGAAGTGTGTGCCTCCACCACTTATAATGGCTCTAGGGACTCCAAAGCGGGTAAAGACATGTTTCTTTAAGAATTTTACCACTGTCTTTGAATCAGCATGTAGGCAAGGAATTGCTTCAACCCATTTGGATATGTAGTCTACTGCCACCAGAATATATTGGAATCCTTGCGAAGAGGGGAATGGTCCCATGAAATCTATTCCCCAGCAGTCAAAAAGTTCGACCTCTAGAATGCCTTGCTGAGGCATCTCATGTCGCCTTGAAGCATTTCCCATGCGTTGACAATTATCGCAACTGGCCACAAAGGCTTATCAATCCTTATGTAGAGTTGGCCAATAAAATCCGGATTGCAGAACTTTGGCTGTCGTCCTATGAGATCCATGATGGCCTCCGGCCTCCTTTTAATGGAAAAACTCTAGAACACTGGGTACTTCATCATCTGAAGACACCAGTGGATTAAACCATCTGCACAAACTCGAAAGAGATAAGGGTCTTCCCAGATATAATGCTTAGCGTCAGATAAAAACTTCTTCTTTTGAGCATAGGAAAAATCACGAGGTACCACCCCAGAAACAAGAAAATTGGCTAGGTCAGCATACCAAGGCTCGTGCACCGTACGTAAAACAACAAAAGTCTCATCTGGAAAATATTCATGAATTGGTACACCATCGTCAGGAACTACCAACCGAGACAGATGGTCAGCCACAACATTTAACTTACCACTCTTATCCCTAACTTCAATGTCAAATTCCTGTAACAAGAGAATCCAACGAAGCAAGCGTGGTTTGGCCTCTTTCTTAGTGAACAAATATTTAAGAGCAGAGTGGTCAGTGTGAATAATCACTTTACTTCCCCATAAATATGATCTGAATTTATCTAAGGAGAATACCACGGCTAGGAGCTCTTTCTCGGTGGTTGTGTAATTCTTTTGGGCATTATCCAGAGTTTTGCTCGCATAAGCAATAACTCGTAGAATCTTTTCTTTTCTTTGGCACAGAGCCGCCCCTACTGAAAAATCACTGGCATCACACATAATCTCAAAGGGTAATGACCAGTCAGGTGAAACAACAATGGGAGCAGCTACCAATTTTTGTTTAATTAAGTCAAAAGCAGATACGCAGTCATCAGAAATAATAAACGGGGCTTCTTTCAGAAGCAGATCAGTTAATGGTTTTGTAATTTTAGAAAAATCCTGAATAAACCGTCTATAAAATCCTGCATGCCCTAAGAAGGCTCTCACTTCTTTCACACAAGTAGGTTTTGGCAATTTCTCAATTACCTCCACCTTGGCTTGATCTACCTCAATCCCCTTAGCAGATATTATATGACCAAGCACAATCCCATCCTTGACCATAAAGTGGCACTTCTCCCAGTTGAGGACCAGGTTTGTCTCCTCACATCGGCCAAGAATTAGATCAAGTTGCGCCAAACAAACATCAAAACTAGATCCATAGACAGAAAAATCATCCATGAATACCTCAATGCTCTGCTCGATGAAGTCTGCGAAGATCGCCTGCATACAACGCTGAAAGGTGGCAGGAGCATTGCACAGTCCAAAGGGCATTCTTCTATACGCAAATGTACCATAAGGACAAGTGAAAGTTGTCTTGTCTTGGTCCTCTGGCGCAATAGGAATCTGGAAATACACTGAAAAACCATCTAAGAAACAATAATACTCCTGTCCTGCCAGCCTTTCTAGCATCTGATCGATGAAAGGTAGAGGGAAGTGATCATTCCTGGTTGCAGAGTTCAAGCGTCTATAATCTATGCACATGCGCCAACCAGTAATTTTTCTTTGAGGTACCGCCTCTCCTTTGTCATTTATTACAGCTTCAATTCCTCCCTTTTTCGGAACAACTTGAATAGGACTTACCCATGGACTGTCAGAGATAGGATAAATGATGTTCGCGTCTAGGAGTTTCAGAACCTCCTTCTTTACTACCTCCTTCAGGTTTGGGTTTAGCCGACGTTGGGGTTGCCTGATAGACTTGTAGTTGTCCTCCATATAGATGTGGTGTGTGCCATAGGAGGGGTCAATTCCTTTTATGTCAGTAATAGTCCACCCGATCGCTATTTTGTGTTTCTTCAACACCTCAAGTAACCTAGTCTCCTCCCCGGAATTCAGAGAAGAGGAAATAATGACAGGTAAATGGTCATTTTCAGCTAAAAAGGCATACTTAAGTTTAGAAGGTAGCTCCTTAAGCTCGAGCTCTGGTGGTTGTTCTATTGAGGGAATTGAATTTTGTGATTTTCTGTCAAGTCTTTCGATTGGTGGCCGGTAGGCTTGATAACCTGCCCTTCCTTTCTCCACAGACGCCAGCATGGCGTTAACTTCCGGGTCCTCCACTTTTTCTTCTAGAGAAGTAACTAATACTTGCTCCAGCGGTTCAGTTTCAGCTTTCGGGAAGGAAGATAGGGAATACATGTCTTCATCCGTAACAAAATCGCCTTCCTCCACATCATCATCTGTTAATCCCACTGTCTTAGCGTGATGAGAAAAGTTAGAGCTTTTCTTCATCATTTTTTGTATATCGAATTCGATCTTTTCATCCTCATATCTCAAAGTGATTTTTCCATCGTGGACATCAATAATGGCTTTGGCAGTACTTAGAAACGGTCGTCCTAAAATCAGGGGAACCTCAACATTGTCGTCCATTTCTAAAATGACGCAATCAGCTGGAAAGATAAAGCGAGCCACTCCAACTACCAGATCTCGGACTATTCCCATTGGCTTGATTTGTGATCTGTCAGCTAGTTGTAGTTTGAATGGAACCGGTTGCATCTCCCCTCCTCTTACTTTCAAGAAGGTGGCGTAGGGCATGATATTTATACTGGCTCCCAGGTCGCATAAACCGCTTCCACAGTCCACTCCACCTATAAAACACGGGATAATGGGATTTCCCGGATCTGTTTGTTTGGGAGGGAGTGCTCAAAGAAGGGCAGCAGAGCATTCCTCCGTGAGGTGCACTGTTTCTTTTCGAGCTTTCTTCTTTTTCTTTGTTAAGAGATCCTTTAGAAACTTGGCGTAGTTGGGCATCTCTTGCAAAGCATCGATTAGAGGGATGTCGAGAGTCAGTTTCTTGAAAATGCTCAAGAATTTGGAAAACTGTTCATCTAGGTGCTTCTTTTTCATCCTGTTGGGAAATGGGAGTTCACTGTTTTTAGGAAGGGAAGATGGAATGTCGATAGTAATTTGAGATGGAGATGGAGTAGCAGGAATAGGAACTTGGATTTCTGGGGGAGGTGAGGTTGGATTGGTTGTGTCTTCATCATTGATGCTGGCCTCTTCTTGATTTTCTTTTTCTTTTCTGGTAGCAAGTTCTCTTCCACTCCTTAGGGTGATTACACTCAAGTTTGTTGATGGGAATGTGCCATCTTCTACAAGGATTGAATTTGCTTGCTCTCTTGGATTGGGGTTAGTTTGTGAAGGGAGTTTACTAGGAGGTCTTTGTTGAGTGAGAAGCTGTTGTATTTGGGACTGCAATGCTCTTTGGTCTTTGCGAAGGGTTGCGGCCTCCTCTTGCGTGTCTTGGGACTTACCCATCATCGCTTTAAACATCTCATGCATTGGGACATTTCAGATTCAGGATTCGAAGGAGGTTGAGTCGGTCGACTCGAAGAAGCATCATTGCCATAAGGCTGTTGCTGATACTGCCTTTGGGCTCCTTGAAAATTGGACTGAGGTCTGTAATTTTGAGATGGTTGTAGTGTACGCGGGTTTTGGATATTGTCGGTGCTTGAGTAGCGAAGATTGGGTTGCATGTTACGTTGCCAAGGTTGCCTGTACCCTGAATTGTTGGTGAGATAGTTTGCTTCCTCTGCTGCTTTTAATTCTTGTAGTTGGGGGCATTGTTCATAATCATGAGGCCCACCACATTGCGTACATGAAATATCAGGAGATGATCGGGCTAGAGGAGCATAGCCTGGAGGGACTGTAGATGAACGAGAAGTCATCGACTTTGCTTGTTGGGGGTAGGAGTTCATGGCCATCTGCTCAACTACTTTCTGCAGAGTACTTACTTTTGTTTCCTGCTGCGCATTGCTCTCCATGAGTTGCTCATGGCTATTTATCAGCTGGTCAAACTTGTTGTCACTTTCCCCAACATGGTATAAACCTGGAGTGCCGCCTCTTGATCCACCTGTGGCCCAGTCTCTGATCTCTTCACAGAGAGACTTTATGCCATTCAGAAACTGCGCTCCGGGCTTTTTCAAAATGTCAACACCCAAAGAGGATAATACCATTGTTTTACACGGACCAATTAAGCCCTTGTAGAACAATTGAGATAATTGCTCTTTCGTGAGACCATGGTGAGGACAAGTAAGTAGTAGTCCTTTGAAACGGTCCCAAGTTTCACAAATGTTTTCTGACCCTGGCTGCTTGAAATTATAGATTTCAGCAATCATTTCCAACGTTCGGCTCGGGGGCAGGAATTTGTCGTAGAACTTGGTGGCCATTTCATCCCAAGTACCAATGGTACTTGGTGTCAGGCTGTGATACCATTTGCTCGCATTTCCCGTCAGGCTGTGAGGGAATAATGACAGTCTTGCGCACTGGAGTACTGCATCGGTCGCAGTTAGACTGTTGGCATGCTGCAAGAACTTGGTAACATGTAACAGAGCTTCGTTAGGACTGGAGCCATCAAACATGCCCAACTCCTTTACACATCGGATCTGATGATATGGCTTTAGCTTTTGCCACTCATCGTATTCGGATGGGGTAAGGGAGGAAGGATGATGGTAGGCTGTTGTCCTAGATTAGACGGCCTGTTGATGTTTCGAACTGTCGCTGGTGAAGAGATGTCAGCTTCCGGGTAAGATTCTATCACTGTGGTGGCTATGTTTTGTTGAGATCGTTTCTGCCTTAGAGTGCGCAGAAAGGTTCTCTCGATCTCTGGGATGTAGCCAACCGTGTGATTATTAATATTTTCCGGGAGGCTGTGCGACCTGGTAAAAGGCATTCACCACTCAAAACAAAAAAAAAGAAATTTGTGATGTGATAAAATAAATAAAAATGGAAAGAAATAGGGAGGGGAAAATTAAACAGTTAAACAGAAATAATTCGAAAATTAAGAACTACTTTTTTTAGAGAAAATTAACCGAAAATAAATAAACAAGAAAAAATAAAAAAAATGCAGATTAAGTAAATTAGAACAGTATAATAAAATAAAGAAAAGGACAGAATTAAGTTGCTGGAATTTAAATGACAAGGGAATTTAAATGACAGAAGTTAAAATAACAAGGGAATTTAAATGTTAGAAATTAGATGACAGAATTTAAATGACAGAATTTAAATGTTAGAAGTTAGTTACAGAATTTAAGTGACAGAAATTTAAATGTTAGGAATTAGTTTACTGAAATTTAAAGGACAATGGAAATTTAAATAACTGGAAAGTAAATGACAATAAAGTAAATGACTGGAAAATAAATAACCGTAATTAATGCGATATTTAAATTGCTGGAATAATTAAATAACATAAGTTAGTAGAAATAAAACAAACAAACAACAAAATAGTGTAAACAGAATAATATAGTATAGCAAGTGAATTATCCGGGCTTAGGGACTAGAATAAATCAAGTCCCCGGAAACGGCGCCATTTTGCAGACTGTATATTGTGAGTGGTTGAAATTGGTGTACTTAAAACAATTGAGAAAGAAATTAACAACTCAAATATCCGTCGGGCTGCAAATAAAACCCGGTCGCAGCAGTATAGTAAGGCAGAAGCGGCCGGGGTCAAACGGTGGGACTTAATGCGAAATAATATAGTACCCAAGCTTGTCACAAAAAGGGGGGAATTAATTGAATTGTTTTTGAAAAGTAAAATAGCAGATAAAATTAACTGAGTAGAAGATAAATTAAACGGGACTCCAGGTTCAGGTTTATATAATCTGATTAATTATGCTATCTCTACCGGTTCATTATAATAGTTTGGCAAAATTCCTGTTATTATCTTGAGGAATAAAACATAGACTCAAAAGGACTCGTTTACCAGAAAATGCTCGGTCTATTCTAGATTCGAGCAAAACACATGTAAACGGAATTAAGTGCGAAGAATTATATTTGCGTCTGAAAATACTAACTTATTAAATCATAATAAGCTTTCTCCAGATTTACGGCTTAATTAACCTGTCTATTGGTCACTGATCTGATCATAATAGACTTTGTAAATCATTTTAATAAACTCATGAAATTTATTTAAAATGCGAGAGATAAGCTTTAATCGTAACAAAGTGTATTTATTTTAACCGGTAGAAATATAGATTACATAATTAACCAAACTATAATTAAACCTTCCCCGGAGTAAATCCTCCTTAGCCTGACATATTAACTGGTAATAAGTTAGTCAAAGGTTGGACGTAATAATAATGCGGAGTTGTGGAGATGTGGATGATGAATGGAGAAATGAAGAGAACGAAGAGTGGAGAGTGTACGTAGGAATTTGTATGTGGAATGAGTGATTTGGAGTGTTGAGTTCTGGGGGTCGAACGTATGTTTTTGGTTGAAGGTGCAGTGTGTTTATATAGAAGAAAGGAAGAGGAAGAAGACAGAACTGGAACACCGCGTGGGTAATTTAAGGTGTGCGCCGGCGCCTGATATTGCTGATGGGGTAGATAGATGTGTTTGCAGGCGCCGCAAAAAATGGGGAAGACGGTCGGCTCATCAATTTTTGGTTGCATTTAGACGCGTCCGTGCATAAATGGGTGGACGTCTCTATCTCTTGTCCGGCCTTATTTGGGCGGACGTCTCTCTGTGTTGTCCGGCCATAATTCCACGGATGGCAGGGGTTTTATTTTCTGTCCGGCCTTAAATCCACGGACAGGTTTTAACTTGTCTGGCCTTTTCTCCCCGGACAGCACACAGCCTTGTCCGGCCTTATTTCCACGGACGGAGCTTCTGTCCTTGTCTTGTCCGGCCAATTTTACACGGACAGGCCACGGACGTCTCTAATACATGATCCGTGTCACGTCCAGCCTTTTATCCCCGGACGTGACCCAGACGTGTGTATTTGTCTCGTTTTCTTTTGTGAACTTTGACCGGCTCTAGATTCTTCGTTTGGACTCCCTTTCTCGACCCGTTTGCGCCTACGCGTTCGACTCTTCGTGTACTTTGCTCCTAGCTTGGTTATCCTCATGTTTAACCAATAAATCTGTAAGATAACCAATAAAACATAAACTAGAGGAAAACTAACCAAAGTGGAGAAATGAGCAAGAAAAGTGCTAATATAATATATGAAATACACCTATAAAACATGCTCATTCGGACTATTATCACACCCCCACACTTATATTTTTGCTTGTCCTCAAGAAAAATCATGTACCCAAGTAAGTAGGGAATGCTCAATACTATCAAATATTATTATGAAGGGTATGATAAGGAGGTGAACAGTTCATGATCTTTAACTTTTTGAGGAGTGGAATTCATCAACTGCTGGTGGCATAGGTGTGCTCAAGGTAAAAATAAAAATTAGAGTTTCGGGGTATGATCTAAGGTGCTTCAATGCTTCTTATTTTAGGTGACTCTGAGAACTTTTACCATGGCCAACTTCTCTCAAGAATAGGCATTGAGGAGAAAAACAAAAGGAAAAATAGATATACGTATTTGTTTCACTTTTGCATAAGAGATAAGAAGCTAATATGTAGGCATCAAGCCTTTGTATTTAAGAACACTCAACTCTCTTTTGTTGGTTACCAATGGTGTCTCGCAAGTCCCTTGTTTATTATTTTTTTTTTTTTTTACAGAGAAGCACCTCTTAGCATTCCCTAGAAAGAGGACAGAAAGAAACCCTGAGCAATAAAATCCAACCATTGCAAATCATTTGGTCACACCGCATAAGAAAAATGCTCCTCAAAAGCAATCAAATTTTTGTACCCCTTTATCCCACAATTCATAACAGTATTTGTTTTTAAAGAGAACAACCTACATTAGCAGGGTCCATAATTTTAATTTTTTTTTGAACAAATGCAAGATAAGTAGAGAGATTTAAACATTTTAAGCACAAAAATGCCGAAAAGGGCTCTCCCCCACACTTAAGCTAAAGCAATGCCCTCATTGCGTAGATAGAATTAAATTAACAGGGCATGCAATCTGATAATGGAATTTACTCAAAACAAGCAAAAGGAATATGAAATTCAGTAGGGAAAGAGTGTACTCCCCAAGTTGCAGAGTGTGTAGAGCTCCCCCACACTTGAGTGTAGCTGTAGAGTGACATGAAATGTACCTGTAAAGAATATTCTACACCGCCAGAAGAACTCAAGTAAAACCCGCATTTTATTATAACATATAAAAGGGAAATATAGTACAAAAGAGAAAACAAATAAATAAAAGGAAAGGCAAAGTATAGATAGTGGGTTGCCACCCACCAAGCCGCCCGGGTTTAACGTCTCTAGCTAGACGCATGTTCTTCATTATGTATGTGAGGAGTTGTGAGTCGGGGTACCACAACTTGGTATAGTCAAGCTGCGTAGCTGCTTGAGTTTGTATTGAACTCTCCATGGGAGAGATTTCTTCTTGAAGTGGGTTTGAAACTGGAGTAAAAGTGTCATGCTGGTCCTGGACAAGATAAATTCTAAACAAGTCAGTTGAAATATCAGTAGGACAAGTATACCTCTTTAGACGGGCTCCATTAACTTTGAAAGTTTCGCCCTTTTTGTTTTGTAGTTCAAAGGCACCATATAAGGTTATACCAACAATCCGGAAAGGACCAGCCCAATGAGATTTGAGTTTCCCAGGGAAAAGCCTCAATCTTGAGTTATAGAGGAGAACCAAATCACCAACTTCGAAGTCTCTCTTGAGTATCAGCTTGTCATGGAACTTCTTGGTTCGTTCCTTATAAATTTTAGCATTTTGGTAAGCCTGATCTCTTAGCTCTTTTAACTCAGAGAGTTGCAATTTCCTTTTCTCTCCCGCAGTAGTCATATCAAAATTTAAGGCCTTGATCGCCCAATAAGCCTTGTGCTCAAGCTCCACAGGGAGATGACATGCCTTCCCATAGACCAATTTAAAAGGCGACATACCGATGGGGGTTTTATATGCTGTACGATAGGCCCAAAGAGCATCATCCAATTTTAAAGCCCAATCTTTTCTGGAGGAGTGCACCGTCTTTTGGAGTATCCATTTTAACTCCCTATTTGACACTTCTGCTTGCCCATTTGTCTGGGGATGATAAGCAAGAGCAACTTTGTGGTGTACCCCATACTTAGTCATCAATGCATCAATGCTTCGATTGTAGAAGTGTGTGCCTCCATCACTTATAATGGCTCTAGGGACTCCAAAGCGGGTAAAGACATGTTTCTTTAAGAATTTTACCACTGTCTTTGAATCAGCATGTAGGCAAGGAATTGCTTCAACCCATTTGGATACGTAGTCTACTGCCACCAGAATATATTGGAATCCTTGCGAAGAGGGGAATGGTCCCATGAAATCTATTCCCCAGCAGTCAAAAAGTTGACCTAAAATGCCTTGCTGAGGCATCTCATGTCGCCTTGAAGCATTTCCCATGCGTTGACAATTATCGCAACTGGCCACAAAGGCTTGGCAATCTTATGTAGAGTTGGCCAATAAAATCCGGATTCCAGAACTTTGGCTGCGTCCTATGAGATCCATGATGGCCTCCAGCTCCTTTGAATGGCAAAACTCTAGAACACTGGGTACTTCATCATCTGGGAGACACCTGCGGATTAAACCATCTGCACAAACTCGAAAGAGATAAGGGTCTTCCCAGATATAATGCTTAGCGTCAGATAAAAACTTCTTCTTTTGAGCATAGGAAAAATCACGAGGTACCACCCCAGAAACGAAAATTGGCTAGGTCAGCATACCAAGGCTCGTGCACTATAAAACAAAAACAGTCATCCGGAAAATATTCATGAATTGGTACACCATCGTCAGGAACTACCAACCGAGACAGATGGTCAGCCACAACATTTAACTTACCACTCTTATCCCTAACTTCAATGTCAAATTCCTATAACAAGAGAATCCAACGAAGCAAGAGTGGTTTGGCCTCTTTCTTAGTGAACAAATATTTAAGAGCAGAGTGGTCAGTGTGAATAATCACTTTACTTCCCCATAAATATGATCTGAATTTATCTAAGGAGAATACCACTGCTAGGAGCTCTTTCTCGGTGGTTGTGTAATTCCTTTGGGCATTATCCAGAGTTTTGCTCGCATAAGCAATAACTCGTAGAATCTTTTCTTTTCTTTGGCACAGAGCCGCCCCTACTGCAAAATCACTGGCATCACACATAATCTCAAAGGGTAATGACCAGTCAGGTGAAACAACAATGGGAGCAGCTACCAATTTTTGTTTAATTAAGTCAAAAGCAGATACGCAGTCATCAGAAATAATAAACGGGGCTTCTTTCAGAAGCAGATCAGTTAATGGTTTTGCAATTTTAGAAAAATCCTGAATAAACCGTCTATAAAATCCTGCATGCCCTAAGAAGGCTCTCACTTCTTTCACACAAGTAGGTTTTGGCAATTTCTCAATTACCTCCACCTTGGCTTGATCTGCCTCAATCCCCTTAGAAGATATTATATGACTGAGCACAATCCCATCTTTGACCATAAAGTGGCACTTCTCCCAGTTGAGGACCAGGTTTGTCTCCTCACATCGGCCAAGAATTAGATCAAGCTACGCCAAACAAACATCAAAACTAGATCGATAGACAGAAAAATCATCCATGAATACCTCAATGCTCTGCTCGATGAAGTCTGCGAAGATCGCCTGCATACAACACTGAAAGGTGGCAGGAGCATTGCACAGTCCAAAGGGTATCTTCTATACGCAAATGTACCATAAGGACAAGTGAAAGTTGTCTTGTCTTGGTCCTCTGGCGCAATAGGAATCTGGAAGTACCCTGAAAAACCATCTAAGAAACAATAATACTCCTGTCCTGCCAGCCTTTCTAGCATCTGATCGATGAAAGGTAGAGGGAAGTGATCCTTCCTGGTTGCAGAGTTCAAGCGTCTATAATCTATGCACATGCGCCAACCAGTAATTTTTCTTTGAGGTACCGCCTCTCCTTTGTCATTTATTACAGCTTCAATTCCTCCCTTTTTCGGAACAACTTGAACAGGACTTACCCATGGACTGTCAGAGATAGGATAAATGATGTTCGCGTCTAGGAGTTTCAGAACCTCTTCTTACTACCTCCTTCAGGTTTTGGTTTAGCCGACGTTGAGGTTGCCTGATAGACTTGTAGTTGTCCTCCATATAGATGTGGTGTGTGCAATAGGAGGGGTCAATTCCTTTTATGTCAGTAATAGTCCACCCGATCGCTGTTTTGTGTTTCTTCAACACCTCAAGTAACCTAGTCTCCTCCCCAGAATTCAGAGAAGAGGAAATAATGACAGGCAAATGGTCATTTTCAGCTAAAAAGGCATACTTAAGTTTAGAAGGTAGCTCCTTAAGCTCGAGCTCTGGTGGCTGTTCTATTGAGGGAATTGATTTTTGTGGTTTTCTGTCAAGTCTTTCGATTGGTGGCCGGTAGGCTTGATAACCTGCCCTTCCTTTCTCCACAGACGCCAGCATGGCGTTAACTTCCGGGTCCTCCACTTTTTCTTCTAGAGAAGTAACTAATACTTGCTCTAGCGGTTCGGTTTCAGCTTTCGGGAAGGAAGATAGGGAATACATGTCTTCATCCGTAACAAAATCGCCTTCCTCCTCATCATCATCTGTTAATCCCACTGTCTTAGCGTGATGAGAAAAGTTAGAGCTTTTCTTCATCATTTTCTGCATATCGAATTCGATCTTTTCATCCTCATATCTCAAAGTGATTTTTCCATCGTGGACATCAATAATGGCTTTGGCAGTACTTAGAAACGGTCGTCCTAAAATCAGGGGAACCTCAACATCGTCGTCCATTTCTAAAATGACGAAGTCAGCTGGAAAGATAAAGCGAGCCACTCCAACTACCAGATCTCGGACTATTCCCATTGGCTTGATTTCTGATATGTCAACTAGTTGTAGTTTGAATGGAACCGGTTGCATCTCCCCTCCTCTTACTTTTAAGAAGGTGGCGTAGGGCATGATATTTATACTGGCTCCCAGGTCGCATAAACCGCTTCCATAGTCCACTCCACCTGTAAAACACGGGATAATGGGATTTCCCGGATCTGTTTGTTTGGGAGGGAGTGCTCGAAGAAGGGCAGCAGAGCATTCTTCCGTGAGGTGCACTGTTTCTTTTCCAGCTTTCTTCTTTTTCTTTATTAAGAGATCCTTTAGAAACTTGGCGTAGTTTGGCATCTCTTGCAAAGCATCGATTAGAGGGATGTCGAGAGTCAGTTTCTTGAAAATGCTTAAGAATTTGAAAAACTGTTCATCTAGGTGCTTCTTTTTCATCCTGTTGGGAAATGGGAGTTCACTGTTTTTAGGAGGGAAGATGGAATGTCGATAGTATTTGAGATGGAGATGGAGTAGCAGGAATAGGAACTTGGATTTCTGGGGGAGGTGAGGTTGGATTGGTTGTGTCTTCATCATTGATGTTGGCCTCTTCTTGATTTTCTTTTTTTTTCTGGTAGCAAGTTCTCTTCCACTCCTTAGGGTGATTGCACTCAAGTTTGTTGATGGGAATGTGCCATCTTCTACAAGGATTGAATTTGCTTGCTCTCTTGGATTGGGGTTAGTTTGTGAAGGGAGTTGACCAGGAGGTCTTTGTTGAGTGAGAAGCTGTTGTATTTGGGACTGCAAGGCTCTTTGGTCTTTGCGAAGGGCTGCGGCCTCCTCTTGCGTGTCTCGGGACTTACCCATCATCGCTTTAAACATCTCATGCATTTGGGACATTTCAGATTCATGATTCGAAGGAGGTTGAGTCGGTCGACTCGAAGAAGCATCATTGCCATAAGGCTGTTGCTGATACTACCTTTGGGCTCCTTGAAAATTGGACTGAGGTCTGTAATTTTGAGATGGTTGTAGTGTATGTGGGTTTTGGATATTGTCGGTGTTTGAGTAGCGAAGATTGGGTTGCATGTTACGTTGCCAAGGTTGCCTGTACCCTGAATTGTTGGTGAGATAGTTTGCTTCCTCTGCTGCTTTTAATTCTTGTAGTTGGGGGCATTGTTCATAATCATGAGGCCCACCACATTGCGTACATGAAATATCAGGAGATGATCGGGCTAGAGGAGCATAGCCTGGAGGGATTGTAGATGAACGAGAAGTCATCGACTTTGCTTGTTGGGGGTAGGAGTTCATGGCCATCTGCTGAACTACTTTCTGCAGAGTACTTACTTTTGTTGCCTGCTACGCATTGCTCTCCATGAGTTGCTCATGGCTTTTTATCAGCTGGTCAAACTTGTTGTCACTTTCCCTAACATGGTATAAACCTGGAGTGCCGCCTCTTGATCCACCTGTGGCCCAGTCTCTGATCTCTTCACAGAGAGACTCTATGCCATTCAGAAACTGCGCTCCGGCCTTTTTCAAAATGTCAGCACCCAAAGAGGATAGTACCATTGTTTTACACGGACCAATTAAGCCCTTGTAGAACAATTGAGATACTTGCTCTTTCGTGAGACCATGGTGAGGACAAGTAAGTAGTAGTCCTTTGAAACGGTCCCAAGTTTCACAAATGTTTTCCGACCCTGGCTGCTTGAAATTATAGATTTCAGCAATCATTTCCAACGTTCGGCTCGGGGGCAGGAATTGTCGTAGAACTTGGTGGCCATTTCATCCCAAGTACCAATGGTACTTGGTGTCAGGCTGTGATACCATTTGCTCGCATTTCCCGTCAGGCTGTGAGGGAATAATGACAGTCTTGCGTACTGGAGTACTGCATCGGTCGCAGTTAGACTGTTGGCATGCCACAAGAACTTGGTAACATGTAACAGAGCTTCGTTAGGACTGGAGCCATCAAACATGCCCAACTCCTTTACACATCGGATCTGATGATATGGCTTTAGATTTTGCCACTCATCGTATTCGGATGGGGTAAGGGAGGAAGGATGATGGAAGGCTGTTGTCCTAGATTAGACGGCCTGTTGATGTTTCGAACTGTCGCTGGTGAAGATGCCATGTCAGCTTCCGGGTAAGATTCTATCACTGTGGTGGCTATGTTTTGTTGAGATCGTTTCTGCCTTAGAGTGCGCAGAAAGGTTCTCTCGATCTCTGGGATGTTGCCAACCGTGTGATTATTAATATTTTCTGGGAGGCTGTGCGACCTGGTAAAAGGCATTCACCACTCAAAACAGAAAAAAGAAATTCGTGATGTGATAAAATAAATAAAAATGGAAAGAAATAAGGAGGGGAAAATTAAACAGTTAAACAGAAATAATTCGAAAATTAAGAACTACTTTTTTTAGAGAAAATTAACCGAAAATAAATAAACAAGAAAAAAAAAAAAAAATACAGAAGTAAATTAGAACAGTATAATAAATAAAGAAAAGGAAGATTAAGGAATTTAAATGACAGAATTTAAAATAACAAGGGAATTTAAATGTTAGAAATTAGATGACAGAATTTAAATGACATAATTTAAATGTTAGAAGTTAGTTACAGAATTTAAATGACAGAAATTTAAATGTTAGGAATTAGTTTACTGAAATTTAAAGAACAATGGAAATTTAAATAACTGTAAAGTAAATGACAGTAAAGTAAATGACTGGAAAATAAATAACAGTAATTAATGCGATATTTAAATTGCTGGAATAATTAAATAACAGAAGTTAGTAGAAATAAAACAAATAAACAACAAAATAGTATAAACAGAATAATATAGTATAGCAAGTAAATTATCCGGGCTTAGGGACTAGAATAAATCAAGTCCCCGGCAACGGCGCCATTTTGCAGACTGTATATTGTGAGTGGTAGGAACTGGTGTACTTAAAACAATTGAGAAAGAAATTAACAACTCAAATATCTGTCAGGCTGCAAATAAAACCCGGTCGCAGTAGTATAGTAAGACAGAAGCGGCCGGGGTCAAACCGTGGGACTTAAAGCGAAATAATATAGTACCCAAGCTTGTCACAAAAAGGGGGGAATTAATTGACTTGTTTTTGAAAAGTAAACTAGCAGATAAAATTAACTGAGTAGAAGATAAATTAAACGGGACTCCGGGTTCAGGTTTATATAATCTGATTAATTATGCTATCTCTACCGGTTTATTATAATAGTTTGGCAAAATTCCTGTTATTATCTTAAGGACTAAATCATAGACTCAAAAGGACTCGTTTACCAGAAAATGCTCGGTATATTCTAGATTCGAGCAAAACACATGTAAACGGAATTAAGTGCGATGAATTATATTTGCGTCTGAAAATACTAACTTATTAAATCATAATAAGCTTTCTCCAGATTTACGGCTTAATTAACCTGTCTATTGGTCACTGATCTCATCATAATAGACTTTGTAAAGCATTTTAATAAACTCATGAAATTTATTTAAAATGCGGGAGATAAGCTTTAATCGTGACAAATTGTATTTATTTTAACCAGTAGAAATATAGATTACATAATTAACCAAACTATAATTAAACCTTCCCCGGAGTAAATCCTCCTTAGCTTGACATATTAACTGGTAATAAGTCAGTCAAAGGTTGGACGTAATAATAATGCGGAGTTGCGGAGGTGTGGATGATGAATGGAGAAATGAAGAGAACGGAGAGTGGAGAGTGTACATAGGAATTTGTATGTGGAATGAGTGATTTGGAGTGTTGAGTTCTGGGGGTCGAACGTATGTTTTTGGTCTAAGGTGCAGTGTGTTTATATAGAAGAAAGGAAGAGGAAGAAGACAGAACTGGAACACCGCGTGAGTAATTTAAGGTGTGCGCCGGCGCCTGATATTGCTGATGGGGTAGATAGATGTGTTTGCAGGCGCCACAAAAAATGGGGAAGACGGTCGGCTCGTCAATTTTGGGTTGCATTTAGACGCGTCCGTGCATAAATGGGCGGACGTCTCTATCTCTTGTTCGGCCTTATTTGGGCGGACGTCTCTCAGTGTTGTCCGGCCATAATTCCACGGACGGCATGGGTTTTATTTTCTGTCCGGCCTTAAATCCACTGACAGGTTTTAACTTGTCCGGCCTTTTCTCCCCGGACAGCACACAGCCTTGTCCGGCCTTATTTCCATGGACGGAGCTTCTGTCCTTGTCTTGTCCGGCCAATTTTACACGGACAGGCCTCAGACGTCTCTAATACATCGATCCGTGTCACGTCCGGCCTTTTATCCCCGGACGTGACCCGGACGTGTGTATTTGTCTCATTTTCTTTTGTGAACTTTGACCGGCTCTAGATTCTTCGTTTGGACTCCGTTTCTCGACCCGTTTGCGCCTACGCGTTCGTCTCTTCGTCTACTTTGCTCCTATCTTGGTTTTCCTCATGTTTAACCAATAAATCTGTAAGATAACCAATAAAACATAAACTAGAGGAAAACTAACCAAAGTGGAGAAATGAGCAAGAAAAGTGCTAATATAATATATGAAATACACCTATAAAACATGCTCATTTGGACAATTATCAATGGGGTATTTTAATCTACCCCCTTAAAAAACTTTGTCCACAAAGTTGGTGAATCTAATATTGTTAGTCATTTAGACATATCACATGCCAAGGTCATTATCTATATAACCCTACAGGCTCAAAATCTGTCCAGTCAGTGTGTACATGCCAGTACAGCACAAAGCAATCAACAAGCAATTTTCAACCGTGTGTACCTACCAGTACCACACAAACATACATCACAGTACGATGGAACGTGTGTACACACCAATACAACCCAAAACAATTTACAATCGTGCACATACCTGTGCAAGGCAACCGTACATCATAGTACGATTCAACCGTGTGTACATACTAGTACAACACAACATATGTAGCAGTACTACACAAACGGGTGTACATACCAGTACGACCCCACGTATACAACAATACAATACCACGTGTGTACAGGCCAGTACACACAAACGTACATACAGTACAATATCATTCTAAACCCAATTCATGATAATTGCATCTATCCTAACAGGATTACTTGTGACCACTTACAGGGAGCTTCAAGAATCATTCAACCCTAATGTGATCAGCATCAGTGTTGAACTATCCTTCCGCCCCAATTTGTGTTCCGTTTCCGACTTACTGTCGGTTGAGGTCGAGCTACTATCTAGTGTGTAGTGCTTCCTCTGTTGTTACTGGCTCGTGATCATTCCTTCTGAATCATGCCCTCTTATTTGGTTTTCGTATAAGTATTCTCATTTGTACGACCTTGCATTTTCATATGTATTGGTCCTTATAACGTTTATGAGTTTCCTTCCGTTTTTATTCCGGTGGAATTCACTTGTTGTGATTGTTGGTATGTCCAACGCTCTTCGTGCCTCTTTGGCCCATGGTCGCACGGTTTCGTTTCTAGGTTTCCGCTTAACCGGCTTGCACCATATTCATTGGTGTGTTGTACACCTTCCGTATTCAGTACGGTTTGGTTATTTAGCAATCGGGTACTCTTGTCCCAAAGTTGATTACCTCTATTATTAACTGATCCTCTAGGGATACACTTCCAATTCCTTATGCAATTTGCAACAGGAATGAACCATGCCTTACCTGTGAGATCTTTTGTCACTTGGTACCACTTAGTGGCTTTACTGCTCAGTCAATTTGTCATCTCTTGTTTTTCATCTCCACTGAGTCTAACTCATGATTCCGCTTTATTCTCCATATCATTGTCTGGTTATATTCGTAAAATGGTCGCTTGCTGCACACCATGTTCTCATTCATTATACAACGTTGATTCACATGGCATCCGCTATCATCGGCTTCCGCTCGTGTACTTCCACCATTAACACTATGGTTCGCCATTTACTTGGCTGATTACAGAATATACATATTCTCTAAGTTTCTATGCTCCTTGAGCGTTGTTCACTTACAGTCCGCATTACGCACACTGTGTTTGCTTCTAAACCGATTACTCTTTTGGTTCTCGACAATTGCTATAATAGGTCCTTCTTCATACTATACTTGGAAATATCTCCTTCTTGTTCAAATTATCTCTTGGCAACAATCATATGCTCAAGCTTAAAGATGTTACAGATGAAGCCTCCTTTCTAAGGGGGTTCACATATCTACCGCTCCAGCGGTCTCACAATAATGAGAGGTATTCTCACTCCTCTGATTTCTCATAGTGCCTGAGTGTGGGACAAATCAGTAGTGTCGTCACTTGTATTCTTATGTCTCTGTACTATAGAGAGCAAGAAGGGCAACTAAGAGCCTGGTCAACTGTATCCCAGGCTTATGCTCTAGTGACAGTGACACTGAAGTAGTCTTTACTCTAAACTGCTCATTACATTGAATTCAAATCGATTGGTTCGTTTGCCGTTCTATTCATTTACCTCAATTACTTTCTCTACTTTAACTGGTGCCATACCAGGTAATTCTTCTTATTATTCAATGCGGGTTTCGCAACCGTCTAAATCTACAACACGTAGTTGGTTCATGGCTTATAAGCCATATTGCCTCGAGCTCTGCTCGTTGTAGGCTATTCACACACGTTTCTACTTCTCCGTACACCCTCAGGTGGTTTGGAGGTAGTACTGGGCTCCATGACAAGATCGTCGCATCCCGCTTCCGTTCATGGGAGGCCCCTCCAGGCAGTCTGATATTAATCAGTGCCTCTTAGCAATTTAAGGTATTTCCTGATAAGTGGAATCCCCTCGGTGTTTTCACCGATTATTCGCTTCAGCTCTCGTGCATCTATCACGATATTTCGTTCACTGTTGTAGACTCAAACACCTTTCAAGGATTGCTCTTGGGTGTTGCTAAGTGACGCCATTACGTCTGGCTAATGTTTATGAGTACGTGCGGTCGGCTGTACCGCCTTGCAGCACCGTATTCTGAACCATCCCTTTTTGGGTTGTAACGTCTCCCGTTCTTAAGGTTGTAGTGTCTCCCATTCTTGGGTAGACCATGGATGCTTTCTCCTTTGTGTTCTTGGCTGGGGTTTAATATCTCTTTAGTGAAGAATAATATTCCCAGTAGCTGTGGTGATTGTCCTGGGAATTCTGTCAAGTTCGGTGAACATTGACGTGTCCACGTTAGGCATCTGCCCTACAGTTTGAGGTTGGGTATTCATTCCACCTATCATGCATTTGCTTCAAAATTCTCGGAGCATATCCAATGTCTATACTTAGTAATCTGTGCTCCTTGCACTTTCTAACTCTTGTTCTTTTCCCTTAGATGAATTCTCTGATTCCTTTATACTCGTTAGCTTAACTCAGTTCCTTCTCCTGGTCATTCGTGGTATCCAACTATTATGGCTTGCACTTACTTTGCTGACCGTAGAACGAAGTCAACTACTTCTCGTGTTCTGTACACCACTCATATACATATGTGGAGTACCTTACTAATACATTGCTACTTACCCGACTAACCTATAGGTAGGTCTGTCAGTCTCCCAAGCTCCTCTGGAGTGCGGTCGTCCCACATCTCGTTTTTGTACACTTGTAGTGTTGGTCACACGGCTAGGTGAAGTATTCTGTTTTCAACTCCTCTTGTTTCGTCCTATGATAACTTACCGTGATCCTTCTGGTTTGGTTTTAAAAGAAAAATCTGAGGTTTAAAAGAAATATTTGGGTTTAAAGGAAAATTTTTAAGTTTGAAAGAAAAGTTCTCATGGCATTTCAATGCCGGGTGATTCTGACCAAGTCTAGCTTCTCGCTGACTGGTATATTCCATACTACAATGGTTAGGCCGTTAGGCCCTTCCAAGGTTTCGTTCATCAAGTTATTAGGTTTGGTGATCATATAATTGCTCCATTCGTCATTGTGGTACTTCGGTAAGTACTTCTTGGCTGTTAAATGTTGTCCGAACAGCCCTGTTACTACTGCACTTGCCATGGCAAGTGCACCATGCAGGTTGGTTTTCGGGTTAACATATACTGGTTACGGTATTGTTTCCATCCGTATTCGGTAGCCTTGTCGGCTCTACTTTTGACCCTTTAGTTGATAATCAATCTCCTGAGTAGTCTCTCATTAGTCTTGACACGGTGGTCATTCATCCGGGTGCTTCTCCACTCTCGGAGACCCCTATATACATAGTTCTGTGTCTTTCCTTATTGCTAGCTCCCACACATTCACCGTGGTTACCGAGACTTAACTATTGGTTAGGCACTACTTTTGTAGTTCTATCGGGGTGTATTCCGTAAATATCCTCGTAGCTGTCTGAGCTATGTCAATCAGGTATTGTAGCCTTCTGAGTTTGTAAGTTTGGAGTTATTCACTCCTGACTAGTTCCTTATTTGGTTAGTTTACCATTTATGGTATTATCTAACAATTGTAGTCCCGCAAACTCGTGTCTCGGGTTTGTTACTTCTCTTTTTTCCGTTTCGTTGCATGGTTGGTGTTTTCCTTCTGGCTGGCTAAGCAGGGTTCTCGCGACTGCTAAGCATGTCGCCCAATGCTACCGTAAATTTCACTTTCCTATTGATAGGATTTCACAATCTCCCGCCATTAAGCGTGGTTAATGTCGTTCAAATGGAACCGTCTCCGGGATTTCCATTTCTTGGAATCTACCGTATGACAGGTTCTATGTTGTTACAGGGTTATTTCATAACTGCCTGATCGGATTTTCCCGAGTAAGAGCAGACTTTCCATCTCTCAGGCATTCTTTCCCGAGTTATTAAATGGGGAATGTGGAGGGCGGGTTTGATATTGCAGGTATCCAGATCACACTGGAAGTTCCTATCTAGCGTATCTCCCACGCTACCACTCAACCCTTAGCCCTAAGTCTCTAATTCCTAACTCGGTATTTCCTAAGCTCAGTATTTCCAGTCATCAGAGCGATACTTCACTCTGATACCACTTTTTGTAACACCCCTACCGCTAATTACACCATTAACTCGTAATCATCCGGTTCATTAATACAACCGCAGCGAAGAAATCCACAAACAACGGGGGGTGATACAACGCCGTTAGCCACTCATGTGACTAGTAAGGCCTAAATTAAATACCGCATCGGTCTGATGGACTGGAATAACCGAGTACTTACACAAAGACAATAACATTCTCTTACATATTCTAAACCGAGTCACATACAATCTTTAATTCAAAGCTATACCGAGTATTTCACCTCCTCTATGCCGATAACATATTCGGACTTACCCTACCAATAAATACAATACACATGTATTCAAATCAGCTACCCTTGCTTAACCGTCATCCCTATTCTACTCTCGAACGATAATCGGCTCCAAAGTTCCTGAAAAAGAATGGGTGGCCCCAAAGGGGCTCAGCACCTTTGCTGGTATGGTAGACGTGCAACCTGCTACTACCGGGCCACACTCAACTAATTCCCGTCTTAAAATGCGATTGATTTTATTTAAATCAAAACATGAAGTGCAATAAACGTACAACATGCTCGCAATCAACAAGTACTCAAGCCATAGAATACAAACAACAAGGATATCACAACAAGTTCATTAGACTTATTTACCCCATTCTTAAACCTTGAGAAACCTATCTCAAGTAAGTCTCATTCCCATTATTTACTAACTTATCCACCTCAACCGGATAGTTTACTTGTCTCCTAGATCCTTAGACACTCTCGGTCCCGATCTAGTTTCCTCAAGTATTCTTCGCTTGAATAATTATTAAGTTAAGCCTCTTAGGCCTCCGGGCAGAGACACATATAGATCTCACCACCGGGCTTTTATAATTTCAACACGGAATTAGAAACATTCTCTCATGTTTCCTCTTCCTTAACCCATAATACCCTGTTTACCTCTTTAGACGGGTAAGCTCTGCCAATCTCACTCCAAACGGGCACCACTATGTGGCACACGTCCCCGCAGGGCACCACTATGTGGCATATGGCCCTGTAACAAGGGAGTTCGACCACGGAATCGGAAACAGACGCTCTGTTATTTCCTCTTCCTTGCACGCGTGACTCACAATCCCCCTAACCTAACTCTCGGGATAGTAACAATATATACTCATATATATATAATAGTCAGTAGCATCTCTCTTGATGCCATCTCACAACTTAGGAGGTTTTCCTATTTCGTTGTATGCACCGATTTAAGGGTCGCCCCCACACTTCCATTACTTAGGAGTTTGGTTATTTTCATATATCAAGTCACACCCTCATATGGGAGGCCAACTAATCATTATCTGGGAGTTCACTAGTCTCGGGTGTCACTTTTCTCGTTTCGAGTAGATTCATAAGTGTGAGTTATCGTGTTCTCTAACCGATAGTTCTCATGTGTTTTCCACATTAATTTATTTCGAGGTTCGACTCTTTTTACGAGTCACTAACCAAACGCTAATCACTTATGAGTCGGTCTATAACACTCAGTTAGACCACATGTTCAACCAAGGATGGTTAGTCACACAACATGCATCAAGATATATATGTATGTATATATATATATATATCAAATGCAGTAAACTTTTTCGTGCTTTATCTTATTAGGTCGGCACACATAGCAAGCAACACACAAGGCAAGCATAACACGGCAGGACACAAGTTGCAAGAAAACCATACCTTTCACCATGGAATTACTCTAACTTGTCGACTCGCGTTCCTCAGACAATTCTCGCACAACAGATATCATTTCAAATGTTTCTATTAATATCAAGATCATACGGTATGTAAACTACTATTACTCCCGTACTTACCCCATTGTCCCGTTAACTTTATCTTTACTCTTGTGAACTTAAGTTCTCACTTCCACAATCAATCTAGCACTTGTTTATACTTCTAAGGACCATTACATGTCACCAAACTGGTCCTAAACATCATCTAAAGCAATCCCCAGTCAAATCCCCATCATTTAATGACTTTAAAACACTCACGGTTGAAAAACTAGCTTGGTCCGGGTCCTGGTCCGGGTCTCTACTCCCGGACCAATGCTCTGTGTCAGTTTCGGGTGAAAATCTGTACTGGTCCGGGACTTCGTACCTATCCCAATCCCGGACCACCCCTGAATGTAACTTCGGCTCTTTTTAAGGTGTGGTCCCCGACTTTGTCCAAGGACCAAGTCCCGGACCCTGCTAAAAGCTACTACACTTGTTATTTTTCAACCCCATTCCAACCTTAATCCTCACCCAATCTTTTCCTAATCTTTCCACATGTTTCCAACCATGTTTATTACACCTTAAACACTCATTAAACCATCCTAACCCATTAGTTAAACTCTTACTCAATTCTTGCTTAATTCTACGAATTTCTACTCCTATTTTCACACTTATGCACACTAGTGCATCAACAACATTTCCATGACAGCTTTTAACTATTTCCAACCATTGTGACCATACCAAATTATTCCTTGCCATTTGCATTTACAATACCCAAATTCTCCCACCATCCTCAAGGCTATACAAGCTACTTTATCTCTACGAAATCCAAGACACTTCAACAACACATTTGCTACAGATTTTGCTCCACTATTTATACTCCTTCATTTAACATCTCAAGGTGCTTAACTAATCCAATTGGTCTCTCCAAACACCTAGTTCGCCCTAGGTAGCATCAACTCATCAAGTCACCTAAATCTCTTAGGATTTCTACCGAAATTTCACCATAATTCCTCTACAATCTTAGCTTGCCAAATGCATTATTTTTCACCTAAGGCGATCAAGTAGCCATACCCAATTTTGGGCACTAACAGCACACAAGTTCAACCAAAGCTCATCAATCACATTATAATGCAATATCATAAATTGCATGGCTCAAAGGCCCTTAAATCAACATAATAATTCACAATTGCACTAAACATCGTCACAATTCTCTCTCATATCTATTTAACACATTTCAACTCATATTTTGGGTTCATTCTTTAAATTCCCATCCCAACATTTCTAAAGCATTAAAGGTGGCTTCAAGGTAGATTATTTACCTTAATCTCCCGATTGTTTTCTTTCTCTTCTTCTCTTCCCCTTTCTCTTTCAATCTCGGTCATGGGTAAAACCATTGCCACAACACTAGACCAATACCCAAGGAATACAATGAGCACTAATTAAACTCTTAAACCCTTGAATTAACCCTAGAATATGTTGGAAGTGCTTAAAGCACAAAATTAGGGCTTACCTTTGGAATCTCTAGAATGGCTTTCAATCATGAATCAAAGGAGGACTCCCCATAAGCTTTTGAAGCTTGAATCAAGGCTCATTCAAGGAAGGGAAAACAAGGCATTGGGGAGTCAAAATCGGTCACACAAAGAATGAAGAAAGAAATGGATTTTTTATGGTTCTTTTTACCTTGAATGAAAGAGGAGACTCCCTTGCTCCATTAAATCTGGTTTTCTCTTAAAATGGGGCTATACCCATGGAGTTCAACTTCACCCTTTTGAGATTTGGAAAAGAGGGAAGTGTAGCGCTTGATGAGAGGAGCAAGAATATATAGTTTGTTTTCGATTTGGAGCTTTGATGTAGCATGTGCAAGAGGAAGAAGGTGGAGTAGCCATGGAGGGATGAAGAAATCGCCAGCCAGGGGAGGAGAAGAGAAAAAAATGGTGGGGAAGAAAGAGAGGTAGGAGAGATATGGGAAAGTGAGGAAAGAGTGGGGGAAAAGTTACTTTTCTACTTTTTCTTTTCCTTTCTTTATTTCTTCTCTTCTGTACTACTAAATAGCTAGCTTATTAATAGAGAGGAGCTGATTTACTTATTAAAACCGGCCCACTGCAATAATTAAACTAGGGTGTTTTCAACTTTTTGCGAGAAACGCTCCTAAACTCCCGGTTTTGGCACTATTCACTAACCGGCCCGTTTTCCGGATTTTCCTCGTTCTTTTCATTTTAATGGTTCTTAGGCTTCCATTAATGTTTAATTATAGTTATATGGTCAACTATAATTTTTACAGGTCCATTTGACCACTTAAAGTCGTGTTTCCGGTTTTATCGAATAACATGCTTTAAAGCTTCATTACGTTTTTAACCCACTATATGGATCCGTTTTCTTCGGGAATAGTTTCCACATATTATTTAGCCTTAATTATCCTTAGGGATCCATCTAGGACCCTAATCGAGGTCACATACCTCCTACGGTTGCGTAACGCCATTTTTACGTTTTACGCTTTTTAAGCATTTTCTCTCTTTTATTTTGGCTTTATTTTCTTCACCAATATTCTTTAGCCACCATTAGGCCCTTAAATACCATATTAGAATAATTTAATCACCATATTTAAGTACGGGGTTATTCAAATCTGGAAGTGAGGCATATGGGCCGAAGGAAACTGTATGGAGTGTGAATGGGCCACTGGGCCGAGAGAGAAACTTTGAAGTCTGAGATTCGTTTAAAGTTATTATTGGGCCTTTGGCCAGAAACTAGAATGAACGAGTTATGCAAGCTATTTTGAATTCAAATGTATTATTGTACGAGCCAAAACCTAAACGAATGGTACTGAATAGACCTAAATAGATGATACCTAGATCTAGGATTTTGGACCAGGGCCTGAATAAAAGTTTACCTAGACTAGAATGGGCCATTGGGCGAAAATGTTTTCAATGGAAAGGCTTGATTGATTTCTAGTCTTGTGGACTATTCCAAGTATGAGTCAAGTTCCTTTTCATGGGCCTAGACCTAAGTGTGGCAAGATGAATATCCAAATTTGGTCCAAAAAGAGATTACCTAGATCTAGGTTTTTGGCCGAAATCTAGACAAATGACTCACTTATTGAAACCAAGCAGGGCCTTTCGGCCATAAACAATAAAGCCACAAATTCGGGTTGAGCAGAATTAGGTGTAGGAAAAGTTCCGATCAGTTTCGAAGGCTGGTAGTGGGCCGATCACACAAGTTCAACATGTCATCACTAGACGCTTTAGTGAACCTGGGTAAGGATCGATCCGAAGTGGTGCTTAAGGCTTGGGCCTAGGTCGCCGCAAAGGAATAGGGCTTGCAAGCTATTCTCTTTGAGCTTCCCCACTTTTTTCACATCACCGTGAGGTGTGCATCTATGGTTGGGTCTTTGACTGACCGAAATTTAGGCTTGGTAAGGATATAGTCGAAGAGGTGCTAAGAGCCGAAGCCCAGGTATTAAGAGGATGTGGTTAGACGACATCCTCCTCTTCCCCCACTTATTCACATCACCTAGAAGGTGTGAGTCTCGGACAGGGGTCGCCTAATGCGGGTCCCGGGGTGAAATCGGTTTGCGTGGACCATCACTCTCGAATGATGCAAGATTGTGGAAATTTAAATTGCGCACGAAAGTAAACAAATAACATAATAAAAGCTGTAAATAAACAATTTCAAGTTAAGCCCTCTTTCTTTAAATTAAACAAGTAAGAAATTAAGAGTTAGTCCCCAGTAGAGTCACCATTCTGAGAGTCGGATTGACAAGGATCTGATAGGGTTCTAGGTCCACTTATAACCTAAGTTTAATAACTGAGTCATATAACTATAATTATAAATCCTAAGTTAGCTCACTGGATCCTATTATGAATCGATTCCTAATTTTAACCTACGGTAAATTAGGAAAGGTAGAGTTTGGGTTCGGGGGCATGGTATTCGACTTCTCTGGGTTCAATTTACTTTCACTACCCTTCTAAGTCGTTTTTCCTCTACTTATGTTATTCACAACTTATTACGAGTTTGGTTAAACTAAAGTGCGTGAGCTTCTGATTTTTTTGTATTTTTTAGTATTTATTGACAGAAAATCAAAGTGGAAATTAAAGAAAACCAAATTAGGGTTTCGGATTGTAACACCCCAACTAACAACAACAAACTTAACAACAAACTGCAGCGGAAAACATACTTCATCACATTACTTATCTCGTTGGTGTTACACGCCGTTAACCACCCACGTGGCTAACAAGGCTATTACATATACATTGTACCGGTCTGATGGACTAGACTCCCGAGCGACTACACATTACTGTCCCTTTCCATTAACAACAGAAACAACATACACCTTTCAACTGTACCGAGTATTCACAAACTGATGCCGATAACAACTTCGGTCTTACTACATCTACTGTATATATTTAACTTACATGATTACCCATGTACAATGTCTACCCCGTCCTACTCTCGAACGGCTTCCAGCTCTTTGTACCTGAAATAGGAAAAGAAGAGAAAGGGTGGCCCCCAAGGGGCTCAGCACCTTTGCTGGTATGGTAATCCCGCAGCCCGCATGCTACCGGGCCACGCACAACTAATTGTCGTCTTAGCATGCGGTTGATTATATTTAAATCATGCATGTAAACCATAAACACACAACACCTTGCATGTACCCAACAATAGGGCTCAACGAACATCCAACGCATCCACACATAACAAATCACTCATTGTTTCCTTTAACCCTAGAGCGGCTCTCCTCTAAGCGGAGCTACTTCCTTAACAGACGACACACCCATTAACCGGGTTATCCTTAAACGTCTCTTATTATAAACCGGACTTCATATCCATATTCCATAACAACAATAACACATAACACCACAAGTACGGTTCACATTAGGAACCTACCACCATAGTTAGTAAACACGGTGAGCCTAGAAATTGTTGCCAATCTCATGCTAAGCTCGTTACATAACTTGTTACCGTCCTGTTAATTTGAACGGTTAACTTAACACCAAGGTGCGTCGGATAGTAATCCCAAGCACACCCAAACAACATAGTATGCCCCTGTGGCCCGACGTGAGTCAGTAAAATAGCTTGGTTAAGCTAAGGGAAGATTGGAACCCAATGGGAAAACAACCATAACATACATAGAGGGTCGAACCTGATAAGACAACGACCCCCATCCTCACACGCGTGGCCGGAACAGACCGGACTCCTCACCCCCCATTAGTACATATATACTTATAAGTAAGTAGTTAGAGCTCCATTAGGGAACTTATCACATCCACACCCATTCGGTATCACAACCGGGTTAAACACGCAAGGGAGGTTCACACGCTTGCACACAACACCAATACACAACTAACTCACGCATAGCCGTGGTTAGAACGTTCCCAAGGTTTGGGTCGTTAACTCCGAATACCGATCTCTCATGTGTTCCTAGATTCGGTTAGCTAAGGTTTAACACTTATTGGAGGTTAAACGGTATCAGAGATTAAATCGCCACATAAATGAATTACTATAAACTCATTACATGTTTTTAACTTACAAGGTGGCAAAACACTCAGAAAACACATTGGCATACAAGCCGGTGTAATCCGGTAGGACACAGGTTGCAAGAAAACCATACCTGTCACCGGAGTCCACTTTATCATGTCCACTTATGTTCTTCGAGCAACTCTCGAACAACTGATAACATTACATGTACTTTTATTAACATCGAGGTAACATGATTGTTTAAAGTCTAATGCTTATAACTTTCCCCCACTATATTGTCATTATAACTCACTTAACATGTCCTTAGTAATCATATAACATCATTACTTAACTTAATCTCTTAAGTCCATTTATAATTATTTTCTAATCATCAATACTCTCTTAATGGCATACCACTAATACCACTTAACATTCTTAAAATTAATTAACTTAAATTTTTTTTAAAGGTCGACCGACCCACCGACCGACCCACTCCCTGGGTAGGTCAGCTGCAGAGATCATCCAGGTTCACAGTTTTAGCCCGACCGACCCAGACTGGGGTCGGTCCCCTGGGTAGGTCGGCTGCAGAAACTTCCCATACATTGTCAAACTTTCTCCAAATTTTTCCTCAAGCCTTAATGTGTTCTAACATCATTTGGTACACTTATATCCTCATACAACATCCATGAAACTCATTATCTATCACCTTAAGCACTTACTCATTTCATACCGAAATTTCTAACACTTATGTTATGTCCTCCTTAGTTTTCCAAGTGGTGTTTCATGCCTATGATAACCACTATGCCCATAATGCTTTCTCCTCATTTTAACATCATCTCTCAAGCATCATTTCTTACCAACCTAAACCCTAGTTGATGTCTAAGTTCTTTTGTTTACCTAGAACATCTTAAGACATTATTTCTCCTCATTCAAAATGCTTAGGCATTTCCAACACTTCTAGTTCACCAAAACTCATCTAAAACACTTAGAACTCCTTATACATTTTCCAAATTTTGCCATGGGTTCTCTTAGCACATCATCATTCCAAAACACATGGTTTTCACCATTAAACATTCAAGAACACCTATATCCATCAAGAGTATTCTCACACACATAACTTCACCAAATTTACACTACATCACAACATAGTGCATAAACTTAAATTGCTTGGCACTTAGGCCCTTAAATAACATGGCTCTTAGGCCCTTAAATTGCATAAACCTTAAACACTGAATTTCCCACATAAATAATGCCTTTGACCTGCAAATACACCCAACAATACATATGCCCTTAATAAACTCCTTGAGAGCATTTTACTAGCTCATTTGCCATTGGCTCCTTAGGTATTTTATTAAGCATATCAAGCTCATTTTCCTAAGGCATTTAAACTACATTGAGATAGTTTGTTTACCTCTTTTTCCTCACAAACTTCTTTCTTGTTTCCTTGTAAAACCGGTGGGGTGTTTGGTTGTTTGTCAACTTCTAAACAATGTACAAATGATAGAATGAGTATTCAAGCATTATGCTTCATCTCATTGTAAACCCTAGTTACACATATTGTTTAAACACATTAAGGTAATTGTTTTACCTTGGAATTGGAAGAGAACTTGAATAAGTATCAAGAGAGGACTCCTCCTAGCCCTTGGAAGATTCAAATGAAGCTAAAACAAGCAAGGTGAAAACACCATTGTGTGGTGAATTTTCGGACATCATATAAACATGGAGGAAACATGGATTTTCTTTGAGTTTCCTTACCTTGAAGTAAAGGAGAACAATAATATGTGAAAATGTGAGCTCAATCTCCTTCAATGGTGAATCTCCATGGCACCAAAATTGAGTTCTTGAAGATTTGAAAAGATAGAAGTGTAGAGCTTGGTCTAACTAAGACAAATATGGTCTTAGAATTTGATTTGGAGCATGGAGTTGAATTTGGCAAAGAAATGAAGATGGAGAAGAGATGGAGCTGTAGCAAATCGTAAATGGAGGGGGAGGAAGGGAGCTTGAAGACGTGTGAAATGAGAAGGAAGAAGAGAATGAGGTGAGAGAGTACACTTGTTAAGATATTTATGTTATAAAGTAACTTTCTTCTTTTATTCACTTTCCTTCCTTTCCTTAATTGATTTCTTTTACATGTTGGTGACTCACCATGATAAAAACCGGCCCCCATCATTTACTTAGGGGTTTTTTAGTCTTTGTTGACCAATTTAATTACTTATAACAACATATGTTACAAACTAGCTTATTTTAGTTACTATTCACTAAAACAAGGCACATAGATGTGAAATTTTTGATTTCCCATTGATATAGACTTCCAAATGTGATACTATATAGTACACATGTTAATTAAAGAGTAATGATGGACATTTAGCCACTCAAAACTCATTTACAAGACAATTTTTCAAAAACGTGCTTTAAGACTCCTTAAAGCACTTTTTGTGTTTTAACTTGTTTTCAAGCTTGGTTTTCTTTAGTAATTGATTTAATATGTTCATTAAAATATTTATAAGGTATAGGTATGACCATTAGGTCTTATACAAATTTATCCCAAGCTTAGAGCACATTTTTACTCATATTGACTTTAAGGTATTTTCTTGTGTTCTGTTTGGTTTAATTGTCTACCAAGGTTTCCTAAGGACTTAATTTACCTTATTTAATCATAATTGAATATTATTAAGTCTTGGTAGGCTCTTTGGGTCCCAACCAAGTTCACTCCAAGCTTAGAGCATGTTTTTGCTCAAACTGTATCTTAGTGCTTTATCACATTTTACTATGGTTTAAATTGTTCACTGATGTTTCTAAGGCACTTTTTAGCCTTTACATACCATAGTTTAATATTTAAACCACATATCAAGGTTTGGGGTATTTCAATCTACCCCCCTTAAAAGAACTTCTTCCTCGAAGTTTACACTTCCCACACATCTTGGATTAGAATACGGGGATTACTTATAGAAATAAAACTTCCATAACCAAACACACTTTACATCACAACCTCGGACTTAATGGTCCGGGTAACACATTCACATCCATACATAACATAACATATTCACAAGATAACCTCAGACTCAATGGTCCGGGTATCTTAACAACATTTACACATACATAACAACCCTTAGACTCTCTGGTCTTGGGTAACATAACAACATTTAGACACATAGGTCTTGATAACATAACAGCCTTTAGACACATAGGTCTATGTAACACAACACATTTAGACTCATAGGTCTTAATAGCATACACTTTAGGAACTCAAGGTCAAAATAATATTTATTACACATACCACACAACATGTCATAGCATGTATAGCAATCAAAAATATCTTTGATATACACTGTTATCCCGCAGAACCCGGTCGCGATGGACACCTTCCGTCCCCGTGCCTTGGGAGATCAAAACAATCACTTAAATTTAAATTTTCCTTGTGAGGTTAAGCAAGAGAACTTTAATTATGTAAAGCACCTATCAACGTTTTATAAATACCAATTCAAAATCCTTTTGAAAACACATACAACTCCAAGTCCAACTTATGCTCCTTTCTTCTTTCTTAGCGTGGTTATTTTGTGACCGCTTATAGGGAGCTTCAAGAATCATCCAACCCTGATGTGATCAGCATCAGTGTTGAACTATCCTTCCACTCCAATTTGTGTTCGGCTTCCCTTGATCGCATGCAAATCAAGTTCCACCTCCCACTTCATTTTCAAGCATCAATTAAATCACTCATTTCCAATTTTCTATCTTTAAATCATTCTAGTCATGATCATAACATCTCCAAGGGATAGAACTTCGTCTATCAGTTATTTCCATACACTTTAATGTTGTTACCTAGGGAATCTTATTCTCACTAGGTTCTATGTCGGTTTCATACCCTTTCGTGAATCACTATATAGTATATATACACATATATTTTATCAAAATACAACACACAGTTTCACATTTATACACTGTCGGGGTTGTTTATCCCCCGGAGTTTCTCTACTCCCACACTTGTACTATCACTCACACACTGTTAATAAATCACACACTTATCACAATGGTATTCGCATCTTCGTGCGCAAATTACCACAATTAAACCATGAATGAATGTGTATGTTTACGTAACACACACACCAATCATCAAAACAATATTTGTGCTATGCACATAAATAAGTCACATACACTACGTACACTTGTACGGTAATACACCTAAGTGGTTTTGCGCTCTACCACACCTTAAAAGGGATTACGCCCATGTATCAATCACTAAACATTGGCTTAAAATGTTTCTGCCGTCGTGAGTGTTTTAACTTCCA
Source organism: Limonium bicolor (assembly GCA_023374045.1). Lineage (NCBI taxonomy): Eukaryota > Viridiplantae > Streptophyta > Magnoliopsida > Caryophyllales > Plumbaginaceae > Limonium > Limonium bicolor. The sequence continues at coordinate 225,931,327 of CM041779.1, forward strand.
CGCGGCCTATTACACAATGGATTCTGATTAGAGGATCTTAACCATATTGGCGGTTTTTTTTCCTAAACCAAGAATTCTCATTGGAGTTTTTTTAAACTCTTAGTTGGTTTCGATTCTGGCTGTTAGGCTTCTAGGCGTTAATAATTAGCCATTCACTCCTGTTCACCATGTACATTCAACACTTGAATCACTGGCTCACTAGTTTCTGCTGCAAACTCTAAAACTGTAGGGCTCAAGTTGCCCCACTCGTTATTGTTACCGTATTGTTCACCTCCCATTTATCACCTTCATCTTGGTAACAATGGTTTCTCAACCGACGCGTGGTTCCCTTACCGTTAGCGAATTCGGTGAGTTATAAACTTTCTATCTACTTCCATAACGATTTACTGTGTATACAGCTATGTATTTCACAATGATTGACTTGTTCCCTTCCGACTTACTGTCGGTTGAGATTGAGCTACTACCTAGTGTGTAGATGCTCTCTCAGCTATTTCCAACATTTGGGGTATATTCCATACCGATATTTGCAGTTAGTGGCTACTGTAGTCACTTACTGTTAATCATGCCCCCACATTTGGTTCTGTACAAGTACTCTTTTATTGGTGCGGCCTTGCATTTCCTATGCAATCGGCCATTAATAACATTATTCCTCCACAATTAACATGTTTCCAATTCCTAGCTATCCCACTCGATCATTACTGCGCAAGTGCAATACCAAAACACTCAGTCATACAGAGTGCAGAGGCGTAACTCTTGACAGTAAATCCCTTATGCGATTGCAGTAGGAATTCACACTGAGTTCCTATCACATAGTACCGACCATTGGCTTATTGCTCAGTCTGTGTATCATCACTTGCTTGCATGTCCATTGAGTTTAACTCATAACTGGTCTTATCTGCCACACTATTACTCAATAACATTGATACAACGGTCGCCAGCTGCGAACCGTGCTCTTACTCATTGCATAACATAACTTACATGGTATTTACGGTCACATTAACTTCCACACCTATACTTATATTATTCACATTATGGTTCGTCATTCATTTGGATGACTACCGAATGCTCCTTGAGCGTTGCTCACTCGAGTCTCAAACCGACGTTATTTAGCTCGGTGCTTCACTTTATACACACATACTACTAAACTAACTGCTCTCAAATAATAATAATATTGTCCATCCTTAACATATTTCTTGAGCTTGGTTCACATAACTACCGCTCTCCAGCGGTTTCACAGCATCGAGAGGTATCCCCACTCTTAGTGCAGTGGTTCGTTCTCCACTCTATTCACTTTATAACATAAACTTCTGCAATCAATCTAATTTACATAACACATTTTATTTGTGGCCTATAAGCCTTATTTGCCTTGAGCTGCGCTCATTGTAGGCTGTCCACACCATGTACTTCTCTGTACAACATTACATGGTTTGGATGTTATATTGAGCTCCATGACAAGGTCGTTGCATTCTGTCTCCTTTCATGGAATGCCCCTTAGGATTGTCAGTCCGTCTCCTGACAATTTATGTCTAAACTGGGTGTTAGTTTCAACCCTTGTGTTTTGTCATGCATTTCGTTCAACAATTGTTGATGCGAACCCCTTCAAGGATTGCTCCTGGGTGTTGTTAAGTTATGCCTTTACATCTGGTTCACACTCATTGGTACATTCCGTTAGCCACGCCATTTGCGTTCTTAACTGGCTTATTATCTCCTCCTGTGAAGATCAACATTTCCTGGTAGTGTAGGTACTCATTCTGGGAGTTTCATCCCGTTCATTGCACATTAATGTGTCCACATTAGGCATCTGCTTAGCCAGGACAGGCTGGGTCACCGTTCCAGCTAACTGTTTATCCCTGAGGATCCTTAAGACGTATACGATGTCTTTACATTACAGTTGCACACTTCGCACCTCCTGACTCTTAAGCATTTCGTTGAAAGGAATTCACTAATTCCTTTAGTCTCGTTAACTTAACTGAGTCCCTTAACTTTACCCATTCATGGTAATCCTTAGCTCTTTTTGACTTATACTGCTGACCGTAGTATGGAGTCGACTACTTCCCGTGTTCCGGACTCTACTTGTATCATATGTGGGGTACCATACTGATACATTGCTACTTGCCCAACTAACCATAGTAGGTCTGTCAGGCCCACAAGCTCCTCACGGAGTGCGGTCGTCCCACATTACAGTGGGTACACTCGTAGTGTCCGTCACACGCCTAGGTGAAGTATTCTGTTGTCAACTCCCTTATATTGTCCCGTGACAATATTCATTCCGTGCTTCCCGAACTTAATCAGGGAAAATCTCTCCACTGTTGTATCTTTATCAACTGCCTTTGGTTTTACTGGTTTGGTTTAGAAGAAGGTTAGAAAGAAGTGCTGGTTTGGAAGAAAATCTGGTTTTGAAAGAAAAGAGTTTGAAATAAATCTGAGTTTGAGAGAAAATTTTCATGGTTTCACAACATCTTCTTGCCTTAACCAAACCTAGCTTCTTGCTGACCGGTGTACTTCTAATTACAAAGGTTAGGCCGTTAAGCCCTTCCATGGTCATAATGATCACACTTAACTTCGTGGTACTTTACCAAGTACTTTGTAGTTTATAAAACTTCCCCGAACAGCCCTGTAATAGCAGCACTTGCCATGGCAAGTGCGCCATGTTAACTGGCTATCGGTTCAACACATACCGGTTGTGGTTTGTTTTTACCCGCACTGTCATCAGTGGCATTGTTGGCCCTCACTTGATCTTACAGTCTTGATAATAATTCCTCCTCCGGTAACTTCTCACTGTATTCATATGGTAATTATCAACTGGGGTGTCTCCCACTCTTGGAGTCCCCCTTTACTTAGTATCGTATCCTCTTTATAGCCCGTTCCACGCACTTGTCGTGGTTACTGAGACTTGTCTCTTGTTGGGCACCATGTTGTAGTTCCTTGTCGGTTGGTATACCGTTGGTGTATTATTTATCAACTGTGGTCCCGTAGACACTCGTCTCGGGTTTTATTATCCACTTCTTGCCTTTTGCACGGTCAGTGCGTTGCAAGCTGGTTATCCTCGACTGCTCGGCATGTCGACCCAGGTTGCCGGAAATTCTATTCTTCTATACACAAGATTCTTCATTCTTCGCTATTAAATGCGGTTAACATTGTTCAGATGGAGACCGTCTCCGGGATTCCCAGTTTTTGGAATCTACCGTACGACAGGTTCTCCGTACCTTTAGAGGTATTTAATAACAGCCGGGTCGGTATTCCGAGTATGAGAGAACTTCCATCTCCCTGGCGTTTTTCCCGAGTTATAGAACAGGGATTGTGGAGGGCGGGTAGGATATTGTAGGTTTCCAGTACACACTGGTAATTCTTAACTAGCGTATCTCTCACGCTATCACTCAACCCTTAACCCAAAGTACTAAAATCCTAACTCGGTATTTCCTAAGCTCAGTAATTCAGTCATCCGAGCGATACTTCACTCTGATACCACTTTTTGTAACACCCCAACTAACAACAACAAACTTAACAACAAACTGCAGCGGAAACATACTTCATCACATTACTTATCTCGTTGGTGTTACACGCCGTTAACCACCCACATGGCTAACAAGGCTATTACATATACATTGTACCGGTCTGATGGACTAGACTCCCGAGCGACTACACATTACTGTCCCTTTCCATTAACAACAGAAACAACATACACCTTTCAACTACCGAGTATTCACAAACTGATGCCGATAACAACTTCGGTCTTACTACACCTACTGTATATATTTAACTTACATGATTACCCATGTACAATGTCTACCCCGTCCTACTCTCGAACGGCTTCCAGCTCTTTGTACCTGAAATAGGAAAAGAAGAGAAAGGGTGGCCCCCAAGGGGCTCAGCACCTTTGCTGGTATGGTAATCCCGCAGCCCGCATGCTACCGGGCCACACACAACTAATTGTCGTCTTAGCATGTGGTTGATTATATTTAAATCATGCATGTAACCATAAACACACAACACCTTGCATGTACCCAACAATAGGGCTCAACGAACATCCAACGCATCCACACATAACAAATCACTCATTGTTTCCTTTAACCCTAGAGCGGCTCTCCTCTAAGCGGAGCTACTTCCTTAACAGACGACACACCACCCATTAACTGGGTTATCCTTAAACGTCTCTTATTATAAACCGGACTTCATATCCATATTCCATAACAACAATAACACATAACACCACAAGTACGGTTCACATTAGGAACCTACCACCATAGTTAGTAAACACGGTGAGCCTAGAGATTGTTGCCAATCTCATGCTAAGCTCGTTACATAACTTGTTACCGTCCTGTTAATTTGAACGGTTAACTTAACACCAAGGTGTGTCGGATATAGTAATCCCAAGCACACCCAAACAACATAGTATGCCCCTGTGGCCCGACGTGAGTCAGTAAAATAGCTTTGGTTAAGCTAAAGGGAAGATTGGAACCCAATGGGAAACAACCATAACATACACAGAGGGTCGAACCTGATAAGACAACGACCCCCATCCTCACACGCGTGGCCGGACAGACCGGACTCCTCACCCCCCATTAGTACATATATACTTATAAGTAAGTAGTTAGAGCTCCATTAGGGAACTTATCACATCCACACACCATTCGGTATCACAACCGGTTAAACACGCAAGGGAGGTTCACACGCTTGCACACAACACCAATACACAACTAACTCATGCATAGCCGTGGTTAGAACGTTCCCAAGGTTTGGGTCGTTAACTCCGAATACCGATCTCTCATGTGTTCCTAGATTCGGTTAGCTAAGGTTTAACACTTATTGGAGGTTAAACGGTATCGGAGATTAAATTCGCCACATAAATGAATTACTATAAACTCATTACATGTTTTTATCTTACAAGGTGGCAAACACTCAGAAAAACACATTGGCATACAAGCCGGTGTAATCCGGTAGGACACAGGTTGCAAGAAAACCATACCTGTCACCGGAGTCCACTTTATCATGTCCACTTATGTTCTTCGAGCAACTGATAACATTACATGTACTTTTATTAACATCAAGGTAACATGATTGTTTAAAGTCTAATGCTTATAACTTTTCCCCCACTATATTGTCATTATAACTCACTTAACATGTCCTTAGTAATCATATAACATCATTACTTAACTTAATCTCTTAAGTCCTTTTATAATTATTTTTCTAATCATCAATACTCTCTTAATGGCATACCACTAATACCACTTAACATTCTTAAAATTAATTAACTTAAATTTTTTTTTTAAAGGTCCCGACCGACCCACTCCCTGGGTAGGTCGGCTGCAGAGATCATCCAGGTTCACAGTTTTAGCCCGACCGACCCAGACTGGGGTCGGTCCCCTGGGTAGGTCGGCTGTAGAAACTTCCCATACATTGTCAAAATTTCTCCAAATTTTTCCTCAAGCCTCTTAATGTGTTCTAACATCATTTGGTACACTTATATCCTCATACAACATCCATGAAACTCATTATCTATCACCTTAAGCACTTACTCATTTCATACCGAAATTTCTAACACTTATGTTATGTCCTCCTTAGTTTTCCAAGTGGTGTTTCATGCCTATGATAACCACTATGCCCATAATGCTTTCTCCTCATTTTAACATCATCTCTCAAGCATCATTTCTTACCAACCTAAACCCTAGTTGATGTCTAAGTCCTTTTGTTTACCTAGAACATCTTAAGACATTATTTCTCCTCATTCAAAATGCTTAGGCATTTCCAACACTTCTAGTTCACCAAAACTCATCTAAAACACTTAGAACTCCTTATACATTTTCCAAATTTTGCCATGGGTTCTCTTAGCACATCATCATTCCAAAACACATGGTTTTCACCATTAAACATTCAAGAACACCTATATCCATCAAGAGTATTCTCACACACATAACTTCACCAAATTTACACTACATCACAACATAGTGCATAAACTTAAATTGCTTGGCACTTAGGCCCTTAAATAACATGGCTCTTAGGCCCTTAAATTGCATAAACCTTAAACACTGAATTTCCCACATAAATAATGCCTTTGACCTGCAAATACACCCACAATACATATGCCCTTAATAAACTCCTTGAGAGCATTTTACTAGCTCATTTGCCATTGGCTCCTTAGGTATTTTATTAAGCATATCAAGCTCATTTTTCCTAAGGCATTTAAACTACATTGAGATAGTTTGTTTACCTCTTTTTCCTCACAAACTTTTTTCTTGTTTCCTTGTAAAACCGGTGGGGTGTTTGGTTGTTTGTCAACTTCTAAACAATGTACAAATGATAGAATGAGTATTCATGCATTATGCTTCATCTCATTGTAAACCCTAGTTATACATATTGTTTTAACACATTAAGGTAATTGTTTTACCTTGGAATTGGAAGAGAACTTGAATAAGTATCAAGAGAGGACTCCTCCTAGCCCTTGGAAGATTCAAATGAAGCTAAAACAAGCAAGGTGAAAACACCATTGTGAGGTGAATTTTCGGACATCATATAAACATGGAGGAAACATGGATTTTCTTTGAGTTTCCTTACCTTGAAGCAAAGGAGAACAATAATATGTGAAAAGGTGAGCTCAAGCTCCTTCAATGGTGAATCTCCATGGCACCAAAATTGAGTTCTTGAAGATTTGAAAAGATAGAAGTGTAGAGCTTGGTCTAACTAAGACAAATATGGTCTTAGAATTTGATTTGGAGCATGGAGTTGGATTTGGCAAAGAAATGAAGATGGAGAAGAGATGGAGCTGTTGCAAATCGTAAATGGAGGGGAGGAAGGGAGCTTGAAGACGTGTGAAATGAGAAGGAAGAAGAGAATGAGGTGAGAGAGTACATTTGTTAAGATATTTATGTTATAAAGTAACTTTCTTCTTTTATTCACTTTTCCTTCCTTTCCTTAATTGATTTCTTTTACATGTTGGTGACTCACCATGATAAAAACCGGCCCCCATCATTTACTTAGGGGTGTTTTAGTCTTTGTTGACCAATTTAATTACTTATAACAACATATGTTACAAACTAGCTTATTTTAGTTACTATTCACTAAAACAAGGCACATAGATGTGAAATTTTTGATTTCCCTTTGATATAGACTTCCAAATGTGATACTATATAGTACACATGTTAATTAAAGAGTAATGATGGACATTTAGCCACTCAAAACTCATTTACAAGACAATTTTTCAAAAACGTGCTTTAAGACTCCTTAAAGCACTTTTTGTGTTTTAACTTGTTTTCAAGCTTGGTTTTCTTTAGTAATTGATTTAATATGTTCATTAACATATTTCTAAGTATAGGTATGACCATTAGGTCTTATACAAATTTATCCCAAGCTTAGAGCACATTTTTGCTCATATTGACTTTAAGGTATTTTCTTGTGTTCTGTTTGGTTTAATTGTCTACCAAGGTTTCCTAAGGACTTAATTTGCCTTATTTAATCATAATTGAATATTATTAAGTCTTGGTAGGCTCTTTGGGTCCCAACCAAGTTCACTCCAAGCTTAGAGCATGTTTTTGCTCAAACTGTATCTTAGTGCTTTATTGCATTTTACTATGGTTTAAATTGTTCACTGATGTTTCTAAGGCACTTTTTAGCCTTTACATACCATAGTTTAATATTTAAACCACATATCAAGGTTTGGGGTATTTCACGGATGCCGAATTACATCAAATTTGGTTCTATCCGTGGCTACGGATCTAATGTCCAAACCAACAGACCCTAGTTAAGCTAATTAATCAACAAAAAGTGGAATTTACGAGAAAACACAACTTTGAAACATCCGGGGCCACAGACAGGGCTTACGTGGGCCCGGACATAAGTTGAAAACCCTAAATTTTGAAAATAAAATTGTCCCACCACCGTCCGGGGCCTCCGGGCTTATGGACAGGGCGTCCGGGACCCCAGACGTAGCATCCGTGGGTGCGGACCACCCTCAGAAGGCGGCGTTTGGGCGGTTCCCGATAGTGTTTTTGGATTAAACTTTATGGACGCGTAGCCTAAAAGATTCTAAGTATGTTAGTGATTGAAAGAATTCAACTTGAAGTCAAATTCAACACGATACTTACCAAGCACGTAATGAGGCAAAAGCAAAAACAAATAGCAATTCGGAAGCCGGAAGCCGGAAAAGGTCGGTTTGCACCCAAATTTTAACAGAAGGTTAATGAAGTCAAAAGGAGTTTAAAAAGTTGACTTCTAACCTGTTTTACCTTTGGAATCGAGGTAATTCTTCACGTCGGGGTTCTTCGGGAGCCTCGTTGATGCCGGTTCCGGATTGAGTTCGACCCGAGCTTCTGACTATTGGTGATTGAAGGTGTTCTTCACATTTAAGAAGTGATTTTATGGGTATTTGGTGATTAGAATAGTGATGTGGATTGGAAAACGTGTTTATGTGGTGTTTTCGGTGAATTTCGATGAGATTTCGGTGCTCGGGAGTTGAAAAACGTGGGAGACTTGAGATGACTGGCTATTCTGATTGTCTAGGGTACTTGGTGTTCTCATTTTATCAAGGGATTAGGTCCCTTATATAGATATCACTAAAGATAGAGTAAACTCAGTAAAAACTAAAGTTTACCGGGATTTTGGTTAGGTAACTTTCTAATGGAATAAACTCTCAAAAAAAAACTTTCCAATGGAATATGGCCATAAAATTTTAACCACATGTAGAGGAAGACATTTCTTATTTTTCTAAAGAGAAATTATAATTTTTGGATAATGGAATATTTTTAAATTCAATTTCTTGTCAGATTCGTACAGAAAATACTAGGAAATTATTGGAAATTCAAAATTTTAAAGCCATTATGCTCTAAATGTCATCCTCTATCATGATTTGAAATTTTAAAGCATCCTGCGTTGATTTGAGTCATTTAAGGAGAGAGAAAGCTTACGGGATGGCTTAGGAGCCCCGAAAATTACAAAAACACCCCTCGTGATGACCATGCTGTCACTATTGCCTCGAAACGTGCTGAACAACCTAGGATTTTGTGCCCTTTGATCAAACTACCCTTGTGCTTTGATGTTCTCCTTTTCCGGGGGTAAAAATTTTGGGTATAACACCGAGGGTCAAAATTTTGGGTATAACTACTGCATGAGATACTTGATTACCCAAAATCTGTCAACATGTTTTAATAAGCTTACCATTAAAACCATTCGGGCCCGGAGCTTAATCTGAACCTAGCTGTTTGATAGCTTCAAACACTCTTCTTTTCTGTAAGGTCTCAAAACCTCATCAACAAAACTGGGCTTAAGCTTGCCTGCCATAACATTGATAAAGTCATTATCAATCTTAGGATTAGAAGAGGTGAAAATGGATTGAAAATGAAATCTAGCAATAGTTTCAATATGATTCCAAGAGTATTGCATCACTTGGTTAGAATCCTTAAGACCATAAAATATACCCAGCATTATTATCACCCTCTTCCAGTCAGTTGTCTCTAGATCTTTGCTTCCACCACATTTCTTCTCGGAAGACCAAGATCTCTATCTCCATTAGCAGCTCTTCTTTTTGTTTGAAGAACCAATTGTTGAAGGTTTTTTGGATAAGATATTTAACTCTTTTTTCTTTGTTGATATTTTCCACTTGATTCTTGAAATAAACCACCCTTTCCAGTCACTTAACTTTTTAACAAGCTAACTTAGAGACTAGGTTTGAATCAAAAACTCCTCAAACTTCTCTAACTATTTCTTCACATTTGGAATCCAGACACCAACTGCTTTCAAATATAAAAATATTGGACTGAATTTTGTGTATTCAAATAGTCTAATGATGAAAAGGCAGTGGTCAGAGTCTTGTCTAGGTAAGTGCTCCACCGACATATTAGGAAAAAGGGACATCCCATCATAAGAGCATAGAACTCTATCAAGTCCGCTCTGAGAATTAGCCTCTCCTCCATGACAGTTGGTATAAGTAGCACTATCCCCGAAGAAACCCACATCATAAAGATCACAATCTTAAATTACTTTCCTGAAGGGTTACATCTCATCCTTCTACATAATTGTACCACCCATCTTTTCTGAAGCATACAAAATTTGATTGAAGTCACCCGCAGTCAACCATGGTATAGAAACTTGTATCTTGAGCAGATAAAGGAGTTTCCAAGAAAGATACTTAAGGCGCTAATTAGCCCACCCATAGAAGCCAGTAAAGAACAACTACAAACCATCAGGGAAGTCTAGAATCACTGAAATATGATGATGGACTGAGAAACCAAAGAGCAAGCAACTACTTGCTTCCAAAAAATTGTTAAACCTCCACTTTTGCCTCTACTAGCAACCGCTATACCAGAATACTAAGAAATTTGCCGAAAAGTGGACCCATATTGGATAAGGACATGTGGGTCTCACTTAGGAAAACAACATCAGGATTTAGCTTAATGATTAAGCTTTTAACCAAGTAAACTACCTTGGGATGACCCAATCCCTGACAGTTTAAGCTGAGGCAACTCATTGATGCTTGGTTGCACTGGGGAATACCGACAGTGAGAGAGTGCACCCCATCCTAGAGAGGGAGGGGATCAAGGCATTGGGGAATACAGACGGTGAAGCCCATCCTGACAGATTATCAACGGAGACTACACTTGTCTCCAACACAGATCCTTACCCAAAGAAAAATCCAGCTCAACATCAAAACAACTGGTTTTGAGCGACCAGTAAATCGTCGTCAAAAATATGGTACTTCTGAAACCAATATTGTAACACCCCTACTAACACGGCTCCTAATTGTCTCCTAAACGTCATACTTAATAATTAAATCACAGTGGTAAATAAAAGACTGTCGTACTATGGTGTTACCCATTACCACTCGCCATACGAGTGATAACGCGTTACCTGATAATCAACATACGAAACGTATTCCCGCAGTGACCACAAGAGATAGATAGCAGTTTAGACAATACCAAAAAAACAACAACATAGTACCTCCTTACAACATAAAACCGTACACGTGAGCGTCTACGCGAAATTACACCTCGGTTCACCAAACCCGAGTCCAATATAACCACTGAAACAAACCGTACTGATGTCTATTCCACAAGTGTCGCGCCCCGCGTCGACAAACAGCTAGTATCCTGAAAATAAACATGGTTGTGGTATGGAATCAGCCCCTGCTGAGTATGTCATCACATGCCCCATCATGCCCCCTCAGACACCTCAGTTATTTGGTCGAGAGCATGGGATTCGTTACATGCAATACCATTTTAATATATAAACTGTAAACAATAACAGTAATAGTAATAGTCATACAATAAATCATAACCATTAACACACATAATATTTCCACACAGCATAACCAATGAACAACAGGGCGAAACAACGAGAATAATATACGAGTATTAATTCCTGTCCTTGGCACAAGATTCCAATATTGTTCACCAATATACGAGCTGACAAGCTGTTATAATTGTTCAGTTATGCCTAATGACAACGTCTCGTTATAACGACGTGTCTCTAAATTACCCATATGTTATGGCGGGTCACCCACGACAGTAGCCACTACAACGGTAGAGTCTCCGATCAACGAACCATTCAAGTTCGCGGGAAATTTCTTGATACTTACGGACCCGTACGCGGACATCCTGGTATCGTTTTTGTGATCACACAGCGTGCACCAAGAGCCACATCCTCTTGGCTTTATTACATCTATACCATCGCATCGCATCACATTACCAATTTTTCTAACAAAGCAGACTAAGGTCATTAGTCCAATCCGAAGTATGTAAACTTGGGATCCAGTGTTAGATACGAGAGCGGCGTTTAGAAAAGGCCAGTGCTCCGTAATTAAGTCTCGGATAAAATACATATCTTATTATCCTAGTGCTACAACGTTTTTCTAACGTTCCTTATATTACTCATATAAGATAGCACCATAGCCGCTAGTTCGTTTTATATATATAGGTCCCTATATATGAACCAATAATGTTATCGCAGAAATAGTAAATAATAAGCAGCTTAAATATACAGTTCATGCATATCAATTCACACATTCAGACAAACAATATTATCACAGATTTCACACATATGTCTGAACCGAGGAAGTCCTCAGAGACAATCAGAGACACATAACAACATACCGTTCACCCTGTTTTAAAACGGAGGAGTATGAATCAGCTAGGTCCAATGCTCCTCGCGTCGTCTCTAACAGTCTAATAATACGTATAATACTACAGATTAGTATCCCGTATAACAACATTACTCTACGGTACCTCGTACCGTCGTTAATCCCTCCCGGTTCATTCCCCGTCATTTGCTAACAACGTTTGTCGGGTTTTCGGTTTAACTCAGGATTAGTTAACGTTATATTACATGTATGTTTACGTCGTGGTATATTAATGTACTTAACTCAACATCCGTTATCGCATGTAATTTAATATACATTGTATATGATATAGTTTGTCACTATATTGTGTGTATAATTTGATCATATATTATACATCTCACATTAGTATTTATTTTCCTAAGGTTAGTCTTTCCAAGTGTAATGTTGTATAACCCATATTTAAAATCCTTTGAATTATTTAACTCCTTGTTATTCCATAAACAACATAACATTAGAATTTCCTTAACTAATGTTTATAATTCCTTTCTTCTTATCTCACATCTTTTAATTATGGTATTATATGGTTATTGAACCATATTGTATTTCTCACACCATAACATATATTTATTTATATATATGTATTATGGGACCATTTATTATATGGTAATCCTTTATACTATATTCATTCTTCCTTAATGAATATTTCTATATTATAAATGTTACAACCCTTATAACATTATAAACCATATTATAAATTCTCATTCAAAAATACTCATATTACCGAACAGCACTTTTGTTCTTTAATATTTACAAAATCACCACATTAATATATAATGTTACATTATAGTTATATAACATATCTTATGATATTTAAATCATTAAAACCTTTATAACCTATAGTTATAAAATGTTACAAAATCAAACAATCCAAATGGTTGTCGGTTTTTAATTAATTCCACCTAAGTTACAGAAATTACATAATCACCCCAAATATTATGTTTTTGTTACACTTATATATATACCTTATGTTATAACCTTTAAACCTTAATATAATTATAACCTATGGTTACAATTTCTTAAAATAACCGAACAGACCCCATGGTCTATTCTAATTTAATTTCCACCACTTAACTTTCCATATTCACCAAATTACCCCATTTTATAACATATAGTTTCTAATATCATTAAAACTATATATTATACATATATCTTGAAAAAACATCATAAATAATTCCAAAAATTACCAAACTATACCAAAAGGTTATAAACATCATTTCTAACCATATACTTTCAGTATTTACGGTTTTACCCCTTATGTTACCAAATGTAACAATGATATAAAATATCTTATATTATACTTATATAATTCATACTAACTCCAAATTTAATCAAATAAATTGCTACAAATTCCTAATAACCCAAGGATTGTTCTAAACTCCATTTGGTACCCATTATTTTTGGAAATCACTATTTCACCCCAATAATTATAAATCTTTTACAATTTCATACTTACTTATTATAAGTTAGTATTTAATTCCATAAATTCCCAAACTTGGTCAAAGTCTCCTATATAGTCAACTTTGACTTCTAAATTCTGTTTGAAACCCAAACTTTCGGTAATTACTATATATACCCCAAACTTTCCTATTTTTACAATTTTGTAACAAAACTTTATAAGGTGTAATAATTTTTATTTAAATTCATTTTAAACACCAAACTTCCACCTAATACAACCCACGGCCTATATTTTTTTGTAATTACCTTTTAACCCCAAACTTAATGCTAAAATCATAAATAAAATTAAATAAGCTCTTAAACTTAAATAAAATGGCCTAATGTCATGGCCTTATTACAACCTTGAACTTGCAAAATAAATTACACTTTAAATGTCTCAAAAATACTTTAAATACACGGCCTCACCACCAATTTTTCCATATTTACCAATTTTCCACATAATGTCTTAACTTGACCATTATGTTAATTAAATCATTTAAATGACTAGCTTATATCAACTAAGTCATTTCTGGTCACACTTAGGTGTAAATTAACCAGTCCACTCTTGAAAATATATATACCATAAGCTTTAAAGCATATAATATATAGTTAAGAGTTTATACCTTGATTTATAAGCTTTTTAAGGCTTGTATGGTCACGCCTGCTTGGGATCTGGGTTTAGACAGCTTCTAATTGATTTCTAACAGTAATAACAAGATATAGTTAGGTTCCAAATACAGAACCAACTATAAGAGTAATTTTAAGCCATGAAAACTAGATTTCTCACCTTAAAAATGACTTTAAGCAACCTATACCTCCATGTACTGTCACGGATGTTTGGAGGTGGGTTTATACACCTCTTGACATAAATTAAACAGAGAGTAAAGGTTATGTCTCAGCTTACAACCGAAATTAACCAAAAGAGTCATTAAAGGTCTTAAAACATGGATTTTTACCTTAAGATTTGAAGTTGTTCCCAAGTGTTCCACAGCCCTATTTTCCAGAGGAATGAAGGGTGTCAATCCCTTAATAAAATCATGCCAAAGGAGCGGAACAACTCACTTGTACAGAAGCTAGAACACTTACTCTTTAAACCCCCTTTTTAAGGTGTTTTTGGGTGGTTTGGGCCAACTTCGAGTGGATGAAGGTGCACCAACGGTTCTAGCATGGAAATATGAAGATTATAGAAGGTTTAGATGGTAGTAATTCGTTGGAACAACAATAGAGAAGAAGGTAGGTGCTTAGAGCACATTTTTACCTTAAGGAATGACTTTGCTTTGTTTCTTCTCCAACCTTGGTTCAAGTCGAATTTAACCCTTCTTTGCAAATTAGATCCAGACTAGATACGTGGGTGGAAGAAAATATATCTTACACCATTGGATAGCTAGTGAAAAGAGGAAGAGAATGAACTATCACATGAATTAAGAGCTTACCTTAAGCCTTAGGAATGTAATTCTTTCCAGGCTTGTTCTAGGTTGTTTATGTAACACCCCTACCGCTAATACCGTCATTACCGTCCAATCTCCTTATACATCCATACTCACGCAGCGGATACATACATACATAACGGCGGGTGGTACATTGTCGTTAGCCACCCACGTGACTAACAAGGCTACTACTACACACAGCATCGGTCTGATGGACCGGAATATCTGAGTACTACACAAATACAATACATACTCTCATTACTTACTGAGTACTACAATACTCCATTCAATACAATACTCTGTAATATGATACATTACAATACACCGAGTTTACTAAGATCCAAATACAAATACAAGTACAACCATTCCTTCAAGTTCATACTTACTCACTAAGAGTCTACCATCTACCCATTCCTCACCATCTACTTACTTTCTAAGTACTTTCTAAGTACTAAGGGGTGTACCACCTGGTACATTTCTACATCGAAGGCTACAAGCCTTTTACCATTTACTACTTTCTACATTTCATACCTAGCTGCCGATCTCTTACTGTGACCGTAACCGCTTCGGGTACCTGCACACTAAAAACGTTTCCCCTAGGGGCTTAGCTTACGCTGCATATGACTTCCGCATACCCCGCGTACTAGCGAGGGTACGCCGACCACTTGGTCGAATACATGCAATTCATTTTACAAATACATACATACATGATTTCATTCATACTACAATGCTACACAAGGAATACATACATAAACTACAATACTTACAAGGTAGATCATACAAGCCAACCGATACTTACTTACCTTTTTCCGAAATACGCGTACATAATACATACACAATACACAATACTTGTTAGCTCCATTTGTCCACCCGGGTTAATCGGGTGGAGATTACTCTTTTACTCGGGGTCAATGACTTACACCAGCCAAGACCATTACTCATACAATACTTTACTTTACTTACTACTTACTCAAGTCAAGTCGTCGGGACCTCCGGCCCGGGGACTACACCGTCCCACCACCGGGATTTACTTGGTTCACTAATCCAGGATGCTACCCATTTAAGGGGTTTGGGCCGTGGAAAAGTTTAAGAACCAGGAATCGGATCCAACCTCTTGTGTCTCCTCATCCTCACGCGTGGCCGAAACTATATCGGACTTCTACTCATTCCAATTTACTCAATACTTACGTTAGGAGTTAGGTAGTTAGGAATTAGTAGAAGTCATTCACATCCAAGCCACACAATGATTCAATACTCCCATACACATATATAGAAGGTATAATACATTACACAAATACACTAGAAGGTACATACACCCTTCATCATCATCCATTCATTTCATCAATTATATAAACTAAATGTTCAAGACAAGTATATCAAGAACAATTTAAACAAGCACAAGTAAGTGCAATATAGTCTGATTCATGCATTTATCTTATTAAGGTGATCAAATAAGCACACAAATCGGGGTAACCAGGTTAGGATACAGAGCATGGAGAAATCATACCTTTCACCGGAATTTACTTTACTGGGTGTTCCCTTGTTCCTTTCGTTCACTCTTGTTCCTTGATCCTTATTCTCGGACCAATGACTACATGTCAAATGATTCCAACGATACTTACATAATTACTACTCCCATACTTACCCCGTTATCTTGTTGTTTCGGTTTAACTTAATGTTCTTAAACTTACAACTTTCTTAATGACTTCTCGAACTTGTTTACACTTCTTAGGGCCTTTAAATATCACCAAACAAGGCCTTAACAACTTCTAAAACCATTACCAATCAATCCCCTATCATTAGGACACCTTAAAACACATTCTGGTGCATTTTTAGCCTGGTCCGGGTTTGTGTCCGGGGTTACAAACCCGGACCAATCACGGTTTTAAGTTTATGCCTTGTTTTTGCCTTGGTGCGGGTATGTGTACTTGGATACAAACCCGGACCACATGCTGGGATGTGTTTCTGGCACGTTTTTGATGTGGTCCGGGTTTGTGTACTTGTTTACAAACCAGGACCATGTATGTAGGTGTTTAAATTGACAGTGTTTTACCTCTTTTCAACCCCTAATTCACCTCCAATCATTTCCTAATGTTCCCACATGTTTAAACACCTTAAAACATGCTCTAATCCACTTCAAAACATTGGTCCAATCCTTACTCAAATTCTACAAATTTTCATTCTTACTGTTACATTTTGCACACTTGTGCATTTCTAGTTTCTTCTTGATGGTTTATACCTTCTACCAACCCTACCAAAATACTTACTCACTACTACAATTCCATCCAAGGCAAAAGCACTACCTATACCCAAGTTCAATCTCCATGTTCAAGATTACAAACACTAACTCTTTTCTTATTTTTCCAATGCTCTTCAACACCCATTTGCTACAGATTTTCACACACTTCATTCTCATCCTCTAATCACCATTCCATGGTTACCAATCAACTCAAATCCACCCTATAAACAACCAGTTAAGCCTAGGTCAACCTTTACACAATATACACCTAAAACTCCTTCGGTTTCTACCGAAATTTTGCCATAACTCCATTGCTTTTCTAGCATTGTCCAAAACTCATCTTACCACCAAATTTTCATCCACATTCATCCTAATCTAGCCACACCCACAAGGGGTCCTACCAGCAATCAAAACAATCTCAATACATCCATACTTCCCCAAACAACAATACTAATACTCATATACAATTATTTGGCTTCAAGGCCTACAATCCACATACTAGTCCACAAATACTCAAACTTCCATAATTACAATACTAATACAACATTTTGGGTTCTTTAATTAGTTTACCCATTCCCATTACTCTAATGCATTAAAAATTAGCATCAAGAAGGAGCTCTTACCTTAAGCTCTTAATTCCTTCTTTCTTTCCCAATTCTCCCCCTCTTCTCTTTCTTGCACAAATCGGTCACATGGGGAATGGAGTTTCCAAACTCCATTCCCATCACCCAATGAACACAAAATAATTGAAATTAACATACTAACCCTTAGATTAATACTAATCCATTGAAATGCTTTAAACACAATTTCTAGGGTTTACCTTTTGAAGCTTTTAAGAGGGGTTTTAGCCCTTGGTTCAAGAAGGTGATTCCACCACCATTGCAAGGTTGGGATGATGCTCAAAAGAGAGAGAAAAATAGAGCATTACAAAAGGGGTAAAATTCGGTTACAAAGGAAGGTGGAGAAAACATGAGGTTTTCATGGAGATTTTTACCTTAATTGAGAGAGGAGACTCCAAGCTACACATTGATGCTATTTTCCTCACCAATGGGGTATACCCACGAAAATGAACTTCATCATTTTGGAATTTTAAAATGAGGGGAGTGTAGAGGATGATGAGGGGAGTAAGAATATGTAATTATTTTTACATTTGGAGCTCAAATGAAGGTGGAGCATACAAGAGAAGAGGGGAGCCATTGTTGTTCTTTGGGGAGCTTCAAAATCGCCAACCAGAGGAGGAAGAAGAGGGGAGGTCGGCTGGGTGAGAAGAAACGGAAGAGAGAGAATAGAGAAATGAGGTGAGATAAAAGGTAAAGCATTTTTACCTTTTTTTCCTTTTTACTTTTTGGCTCCTTTATTTAACTAGCTAGTTACATGTGTGTGTGAGGGAGTTATTTAGCTATTAAATACCGCCCTCCCTACAGTATTACTAGTTGGAGCGTTTTTCGTCTTTTACAAAAAACGCCCGTTATTTTACCCGGTATTAGCACTATTCACTAACCGGGCCCGTTTTCTGGAATTTTCTCGTTTCTTTAATTTTATTGGTTATTAAGCTTCCATTAATGCTTAATTAATGTTATTTAAGGATTTATAATTTTTACGGGTTCGTTTGACCACTCAAAGTTACGTTTTCGGGCTTTCTCGAACAACGTGCGCTAAAGCTCTATTAGCGTTTTAGTACATTATTTGGATCCGTTTCCTTCGGGAGTAGTTCGCATATATTATTTAGGCCTTATTAAGCCTTAAGAATCCATATAATACGCTAACCGAGGTCTCGTACCTCTTATGGTTATTTAACGCTTATTTAGCGTTTTTTGCTTTTTAAGCGTTTCTTCATTTCTTTTGGATTTATTTTTCCTTACAATTATTAATTAGGTGTTATTAGGCCCTTAAATACGTATTAGGATAATCTTAATCTCTATAATTAAGTTCGGGGTATTTCAATCTACCCCCATTAAGAAACTTTGCCCTCAAAGTTGCTCAAGGTTATAGGATTACGATACTTGTTTATTCATACATGTCTAATGCCAAAAGTCATACATTCCTCCTCCTTACAAATCCCAAATCCGTTACTCAAGGTTCCTACGTACCATACCATACCAATGTACGATAATTACTCCAATCCGCATTACTAACAACCATCAGGTTCCTTATTACAAGGTTTATACATAAATACAGTGCAAAGCTATCCCCAAAGCAATGCAATACACAAAACAGTCCTGCAGGCGCACTCAGGTCATCTCGACACAGGACTCCTCTATGTCCCGCTGCCCTTGGAATAACACAACATGATACACTACCACCGTTCTCTGGTATAAAATCCAACAAATCCTCATTCTCCAGTCTAAGGGAAATCCTTTTACAACTACTAAATAGAAATTTTTCTAAAACACACAACTCCAAATTCCAATTTATATTCATTACTTCTATCCTATGTGTGATTCTTGTGACCACTTGAGGGGAGCTTCAAGAATCATTCGACCCTGATGTGATCAGCATCAGTGTTGAACTATCTTTCCACCCCAATTTGTGTTCAGTTTCCCTTGATCTGATCAGGATCAAGTTTGACTTCCCACATCAGTTTCAAACAAACAGATAATTCAATTATTTGCATTTTATATCTTTTTACTCTTCCTAGTCATAATTACAAATTCATACAACTCCAAGGGATGGAATTTAGTCCATCAATTATCCTCACTCTACTTCCCAAATACTTTACTCCGAGATTCAATACCTAAGTGCTCATTTCATCAACCTTCGCTACTTTCATCCATTACTCTCCAACATCTCAAATAATCTAACTAAGAATTGCAATACTTATGAAATTCAGTCATCCTCAATTTACTTCCAATAATTTACCTATGAATACCTTACTCGTGGACTTCCTTCATCAGCTACTCTCAATCAATTCGTACTACTTCTTTAAGGGCTACAATACTTGTGGAACTCCGTCCACTACTCATTCTCAATTGTCACACAACAATCACCTAGGGAACTCAATTTCCTCTAGGTTCTACATCGGTTTTATACCGACTCATGCTATGGTATTTGCAACTCTCGTGCCTAATTACCACCGTTACAATATGAATGAATACATATGTTTATTTAACATAAGTACCAACCATCTAATCGATTCTCATTTGTGCTATGCACATTATAGTTTATGTGTTTTATTCATGAAACTTACATTAAGCGGTTTTCGCTCTACCCCCCTTAAAAGGGATTACGCCCACGTAATCTACCATATGTTATTATTGAACATTGGTTTACTTAGTTCGGGCATTCTGAAGC
The DNA here is from genome assembly GCA_023374045.1 of Limonium bicolor. Taxonomy (NCBI): domain Eukaryota; kingdom Viridiplantae; phylum Streptophyta; class Magnoliopsida; order Caryophyllales; family Plumbaginaceae; genus Limonium; species Limonium bicolor. The sequence goes on from CM041779.1 coordinate 225,951,821, forward strand.
GTTTTAGCTTCCCTACGGTTTATTATATAATGTACTCTGGTCAAAGGGTTTTAACCATACTAATGGTTTAGTCCTTATACCAAGAATTCCTATATGAGTTTATTTAACTCACAATTAATTCGGTTCTAGCCTATCAGGCTTCAAGGCATTAATAGCCATTCTATTATACTTACTAGGTACATTAATATCCTAGCTAGGGCCCACTAGCTTCTGTTGCGTGACCCTGATAACTTGGGTTACTCGCCCTTCATGTTATCCTTAATGTGCTATACATCACCTTTTTATCCCTCTATTGTGGGAATAATGTTTATTAAGCAAGTGTGGTATTCTTTTACCGTGCTTGAACTCGATGGGTTTAGATTTATAACCAGCTCTTTTGCAATCTATTATGCATACTATTCGTACTTCCACGATTTTCATTAAGTTCCTCCGACTTATTGTCGGGCGAGGTTAAGTCACTACTTAGTTGTAGTGCTTCCTCTATTGTCAGTAGCTTCTGAATTATACCAGTTCTTTTGGTTCAGTACAAGTGTTCTGTACTTGTATGACCTTACATTTTCTATGCGTCGGTCCTAGTGACTTTCTTAAGTCTCTTTTCACTTATTATTCCAACGGAATTCACATCTTGTGATCATTAGTATGTTTTACACTCTTCGTGCTTCTTTGGCCTTAGGCCACACGGTTGTTGCTAAGCTTGCTAAATTGGCTTATGCCATGTTCGTTGGTGAAAAGAAGGGTTTACTACGGTTTACATTTTCCATATTCCTAGCTATCCCATTAGATCCTTAGCTGCACAAGTGCAATACCAAAACACTCAGTCATACAGAGTGCAGAGGCGTAAACGCTTGACAGTAAGTCACTTATGTGATAGGAATGAATATTTCTGCCTGTCTTCTCATACTCATACTCCGTGTCATTGTCTAACTACTTCCTCATAGCGGTCGCTTGTTGCGCACCGTATTCTTACTCATTATACAACATCATTTTTACTGTCTCTGTTACTGTGGTAGTTTGTCTTTACTCATTGCCATTGTCGTTGGCACCATTTCCTTATGGCGTGAATACACCGAGGATTTTATATGTTCGTGTGTATGACGGTTGTCGTAGCATACCGCAATGTTATTATCTTCCCAAATGTGGAGATATTTCATTTTAATTCATGTCTCATGTGTAGGTTGGCTTACCTCACATTATTTCCTCATTTATGATACAACTTACCAAGTGTCTTGGTTGACCAAAGATGAGGTAATTTATCGGGTTATAAGCTCTCTTGAGCGCTGGTCATTAGATGCCAAAATGTGCATTCACATTGATCGTTTTTGACAACTACTGTCTCCCTAGCGCTGAGCATTGGTTATAGGCTCTATCTGTGTGGTTTTCCTTTTATATGCATTCCACCTGGACATCCCAAGAAACTTCAAGGGTCTTCTGGTCCCGTTCTCCATTTGGAGAGTAATCTGTCACTAATAAATGAAGGTTCTTGTTGAGAGGTTTGTCTCCACTCATAAGTCTCATGACAAGGTTTACTATGTTCTTGGTTGCATATGGAGTATATCTACTCCTTTGAGTCTCTATGCTCTTTAAGTGATGTGATTCTACAATCCTCATTATACACATTCTGTGTTTGCTACTAACCAACTCATCTTTGGTTTTCACAATCGCTCTCAAAGTCTCTTTCTAGGCGTAGTGGTTTGGAAATATCATTTCCTTGTTCAATTGTCTCTTGGCAATAACTACATACACAAGCTTGTTGTTATGGTAGATGGAAGCCTTTTCTGAGGGTTCGCATCATTACCGCATTGATGATCTTTGGTCAACAAGAGGTGTCTTTCCTCGGTTTCTCGTAGTGTCCAAGTGTGGACTAGGCCATTGTTGGCACTATTGCGATTCTTGTGCCTCTATGCTACCATTGCTACAGAAGGCATGAAGGGTAATTAAAAGCTTGTCAACTGTATACTAGACTAATGTTCTAGTGACAGTGACACTGAGGTAGCCATTACTCCAAGCCACTTATGATGTTGAGCTCAAATTGGGTGGTTCAGTTGTCGATCTGTTTTGTATGAAGCAATATCTCTTGTAAGTCTTGTTATTAATGGTGTGGGTTTTGCAAACCGTTCAAGTTTACATAACGTAGTTGGTTTATGGCCTTTAAGCCTCATTGTTGTGAGCTATGCTCTTTGCAAGCTGCTCATATAAGTTTCCACTCCTTGTATACCCCATAGGTTGGAGGTATTACTAGGCTCCATGGCAAGTCGTGACATCACGCTTCCATTCATATGAGGCCCTTTAGGCAATCTGGTGCTAATCAGTGCCTTTTGTAGTTTAGGGTATTTCCCGTTATGCGAAATCCCTTCGGTGTCCTAACCGAATGTTCGTTCTAGCTCCTATGCTCTCCTCATGACGCTTTGTTTGACTGTTGTCAATTCAGACACCCTTTAAGGATTGCTCCTGGGTGTTGTTGGTTATGCCGTTACATCCAGCTAGTGTTTGTGATATGTCGTGTCCACTATACCGCCTTGTGGTATTGTATTTGAACTATCCCCTTTAGGGCTATAACGTCTCCCGTTCCTGGGTAGAGTTTGTACTTCCTCCTAGCGTTTTAAACTAGGTTAAAATCCTCTCCAATGATGGATTATACTTTGTGGTAATCTTATGATTGCTCTTGGGAGCTCTGTCCCATTTGTTGTGCATCATTGTGTTCACATTAGGCATTTGCCCTACTGTTTCAGGCTGGGTATCCTTCCAGCTGTCATGCATTTGTTGACATCTTGAGACATGTCCAATGTCATAACTTATTAGTCTGCGCTCTTTGCTTCCTAATTCTCATGCCTCTCTTCAGATGGATTCACTGAGTTCTTTTATGCAATACTGGCTGCATTCCTTCTCTTGAACGTCTGAGGTGGTCCAGTTGTTCTGCTTTGAACTTACTCGGTCCGTGAACGGAGTTGGACTACTCCCGTGGTTCTTGCACTAAATTATCATACGGGGGTCCTTTGTTAACAGTTACCACTTACCTGGACTATCTATCAGGCCCACAAGCTCCTTCGGAGTGCGGTCGTCCCACATCCCGTAATTGGGTACACTCGCCGTGCTCGTCACACGCCTAGGTGAAGTATTCTATTGTCTAACTCCTCTTGTATCATCCCATGATACTCACCGTACTTCTGTTGGTTTGGTTTTAAAATCCAAGGTTTTTAAAGAAGGGTTGTGGTTTTGAAAGAAAAATTTAGGTTTTGAAATTTGTAGTTCGGTGTTAAAAGAAGTTTCTCATGGCGTAGCCATATTTCAGGTCTTGACCAAGCCCAGCTTCTTGCTGTCTGGTATGTCCTTAATACAACGGTCAGGCCGTTAGGCCCTTCCGAGTTTTCATTCTTTCAGTTTTAGGATGTTTATTTCTGTAGTTGCTTCATTGTTGTCACGGTACATTACTATGTACCTGTGGTGTGTTAAAAGTCCTCCTGAATGATCCTATTATTACTGCACTTGCCGTGGCAAGTGCGTGGTACTGGTGGTTTTTGGGTAAACCTATACCGGTCACGGCATGGTTTCCACTCGTATTTGGTAGTCTTGTCGACTCTTCCTTTAAAGTGTTGATTTATGTTTTAGAATACTCGATCCTTTAGGTAGCTTCTCAGTGATCTGGACATGGTTGTCATAGATCTGGGTACTTCTCCAATCCTTGGAGATTCCCTTTTGATTTGGTCGTGTTCTTCCTTGATGCTCGTTCCCACACGTTTGTTGTGGTTACTGAGCCTGAGTTGGTTTAGGCACTACGGTTGTAGTTGCGTCAGATTATGTCTTGTGAATGTTCTTGTAGCTGTCTGATCTATGTTGGCCAGGTTTTGCAACCTTTTTAGCGTTGTAGTTTTGGAGTCAACCACTCCCGACTATGTTCTTAGTCAGCTAGCATACCGTTGATGATGTTATTTAGCTATTACTGTCCTGTAGACTTGTGTCTCAGGTTTTGTTATAGTTCCTTTTTCCACTCGGTTGCACGCTTATTGCTTCTTTTCCTGCTGCTGGTTGATTAGCCGGGTTTCGCGACTGCTAAGCATGTCGCCCCATGCTATTGTAGGTTGCAGCCTCCCTATGGTTGGAGTGCTCATTCAACCGCTATTGAGTGCGGGTATTGTTGTTCAACCGGGATCCATCTCCGGGACTTCCATTTCTTGTAATCTACTACTTGACAAGTTCTTGTTTACTGTATGATCATTTCACAGCTGCCAAATCGGGTTTTCCCGAGTATGAGAGGACTTTCCTTCTCTCTGGCGTTCTTTTCCAAGTTATACAATGGGGTTTGTGGTGGGCGGGACTGGTATTGTAGGTATCCGGTACTCACCGGGAGTTTCCTATCTAGCATATCTCTAATGCTAACACTCAGCCCTTAGCCCTAAGCTTCTAATTCCTAACTCGGTATTTCCCAAACTTGGTATTTCCAGTCATCAGAGCGATACTTCGCTCTGATACCACTTTTTGTAACACCCTTACCGCTACCGTCATTACCGTCCAATCTCCTTATACATCCATACTCACGCAGCGGATACATACTTACACAACGGCGGGTGGTACAATGCCGTTAGCCACCCACGTGACTAACAAGGCTACTACTACACACAGCATCGGTCTGATGGACCGGAATATCCGAGTACTACACAAATACAATACATACTCCCATTACTTACTGAGTACTACAATACTACATTCAATACAATACTCCGTAATATGATACATTACAATACACCGAGTTTACTAAGATCCAAATACAAATACAAATACAACAATTCCTTCAAGTTCATACTTACTCACTGAGAGTCTACCATCTACCCATTCCTCACCATCTACTTACTTTCTAAGTACTAAGGGGTGTACCACTTGGTACATTTCTACATCGAAGGCTACAAGCCTTTTACCATTTACTACTTTCTACATTTTATTCCTAGATGCCGATCTCTTACTGTGACCGTAACCGCTTCGGGTATCTGCACTCTAAAAACATTGCCCCTAGGGGCTCAGCTTACGCTGCATATGACTTCCGCATACCTCGCGTACTAGCGAGGGTACACCGACCACTTGGTCGAATACATGCAATTCATTTTACAAATACATACATACATACATGCTTTCATTCATACTACAATGCTACACAAGGAATACATACATACACTTCAATACATACAAGGTATATCATACAAGCCAACCGATACTTACTTACCTTTTCCGAAATACGCGTACACAATACATACACAATACATACATAATACACAATACTTGTTAGCTCCATTTGTCCACCCGGGTTAATCGGGTGGAGATTACTCTTTTACTCGGGGTCAATGACTTACACCAGCCAAGACCATTACTCATACAATACTTTACGTTACTTACTAATTACTCAAGTCAAGTCGTCGGGACCTCCGGCCCGGGGACTACACCATCCCACCACCGGGATTTACATGGTTCACTAATCCAGGATGCTACCCATTTAAGGGGTTTGGGCTGTGGAAAAGTTTAAGAACCAGGAATCGGATCCGACCTCTTGTGTCTCCTCATCCTCACGCGTGGCCGAAACTATATCGGACTTCTACTCATTTAAATTTACTCAATACTTACGTTAGGATTTAGGTAGTTAGGAATTAGTAGAAGTCATTCACATCCAAGCCACATAATGATTCAATACTCCCATACACATACATACAAGGTATAATACATTACACAAATACACTACAAGGTACATACACACTTCATCATCATCCATTCATTTCATGAATTATACAAACTAAATGTTCAAGACAAGTATATCAAGAACAATTTAAACAAGCACAAGTAAGTGCAATATAGTCCGATTCATGCATTTATCTTATTTAGGTGATCAAAAAAGCACACAAATCGGGGTAACCAGGTTAGGATACAGAGCATGAAGAAATCATACCTTTCACCGGAATTTACTTTACCGGGTGTTCCCTTGTTCCTTTTGTTCACTCTTGTTCCTCGATCCTTATTCTCGGACCAATGACTACATGTCAAATGATTCCATTAATACTAAGTGTTACGATACTTACATAATTACTACTCCCATACTTACCCTGTTATCTTGTTGTTTCGGTTTAACTTAATGTTCTTAAACTTACAACTTTCTTAATGACTTCTCAAACTTGTTTACACTGCTTAGGGCCTTCAAATATCACCAAACAAGGCCTTAACAACTTCTAAAACCATTACCAATCAATCCCCCATCATTAGGACACCTTAAAACACATTCTGGTGCATTTTAGCCTGGTCCGGCTTGTGTCCGGGGTTACAAACCCGGACCAATCACAGTTTTAAGTGTATGCCTTGTTTTTGCCTTGGTCCGGGTATGTGTACCTGGATACAAACCCGGACCACATGCTGAGATGTGTTTCTGGCACGTTTTTGATGTGGTCCGGGTTTGTGTACTTGTTTATAAACCCAGACCATGTTTGTAGGTGTTTAAATTGACAGTTTTTGACCTCTTTTCAACCCCTAATTCATCTCTAATCATTTCCTAATGTTCCCACATGTTTCCCACATGTTTAAACACCTTAAAACATGCTCTAATCCTCTTCAAAACATTGGTCCAATCTTTACTCAAATTCTACAAATTTTCATTCTTACTTTACATTTTGCACACTTGTGCATTTCTAGTTTCTTCTTGATGGTTTATACCTTCTACCAACCCTACCAAAATACTTACTCACTACTACAATTCCATCCAAGGCAAAAGCACTACCTATACCCAAGTTCAATCTCCACGTTCAAGATTACAAACACTAACTCTTTTCTTATTTTTCCAATGCTCTTCAACACCCATTTGCTACAGATTTTCACACACTTCATTCTCATCCTCTAATCACCATTCCATGGTTACCAATCAACTCAAATCCACCCTATAAAAACCTAGTTAAGCCTGGTCATCCTTTACACACTATACACCTAAAACCCCTTCGGTTTCTACCGAAATTTTGCCATAACTCCGTTGCTTTCTAGCATTGTCCAAAACTCATCTTACCACCAAATTTTCATCCACATTCATCCTAATCTAGCCACACCCACAAGGGGTCCCACCAGTAATCAAAACAATCTCAATACATCCATACTTCCCCAAACAACAATACTAATACTCATATACAATTATTTGGCTCCAAGGCCTACAATCCACATACTAGTCCACAAATTCTCAAACGTCCATAATTACAATACTAATACAAAATTTTGGGTTCTTTAATTAGTTTACCCATTCCCATTACTCTAATGCATAAAAAATTAGCATCAAGAAGGAGCTCTTACCTTAAGCTCTTAATTCCTTCTTTCTTTCCCAATTCTCCTCCTCCTCTCTTTCTTGCACAAATCGGTCACATGGGGAATGGAGTTTCCAAACTCCATTCCCATCACCCAATGAACACAAAATAATTGAAATTAACATACTAACCCTTAGATTAATACTAATCCATTGAAATGCTTTAAACACAATTTCTAGGGTTTACCTTTTGAAGCTTTTAATAGGGGTTTTAGCCCTTGGTTCAAGAAGGTGATTTCACCACCATTGCAAGGTTGGGATGATGCTCAAAAGATATAGAAAAATAGAGCATTACAAAGGGGGTAAAAATCAGTTACAAAGGAAGGTGGAGAAAACATGAGGTTTTCGTGGAGATTTTTACCTTAATGGAGAGAGGAGACTCCAAGCTACACATTGATGCTATTTTCCTCACCAATGGGGTATACCACGAAAATGAACTTCATCATTTTGGAATTTTAAAAAGAGGGGAGTGTAGAGGATGATTAGGGGAGTGAGAATATGTAATTATTTTTACATTTGGTGCTCAAATGAAGGTGGAGCATACAAGAGAAGAGGGGAGCCATTGTTGTTCTTTGGGGAGCTTCAAAATCGCTAACCAGAGGAGGAAGAAGAGGGGAGGTCGGCTGGGTGAGAAGAAACGGAAGAGAGAGAATAGAGAAATGAGGTGAGAGGAAAGGTAATGCACTTTTACCTTTTTTCCTTCACTTTTTGGCTCCTTTATTTAACTTGCTAGTTACATGTGTGTGTGAGGGAGTTATTTAGCTATTAAAAACCGGCCCCCCTACAGTATTACTAGTTGGAGCGTTTTTGTCTTTTACAGAAAACGCCTGTTATTTTTCCCGGTTTTAGCACTATTCACTAACCGGGCCCGTTTTCCAGAATTTTCTCGTTTCTTTAATTTTATTGGTTATTAAGCTTCCATTGATGCTTAATTATTGTTATTTAAGGATTTATAATTTGTACGGGTTCATATGACCACTCAAAGTTACGTTTTCAGGTTTTCTCGAACAATGTACGCTAAAGCTCTATTAGCATTTTAGTACATTATTTGGATCCGTTTCCTTCGGGAGTTGTTCCCATATATTATTTAGGCCTTATTAAGCCTTAAGAATCCAAATAATACGCTAACTGAGGTCTCGTACCTCTTATGGTTATTTAACGTTTATTTAGCGTTTTTCGCTTTTTAAGTGTTTCTTCATTTCTTTTGGATTTATTTTTCCTTACAATTATAAATTAGGCAATATTAGGCCCTTAAATACGTATTAGGATAATATTTATCTCTATATTTAAGTTCGGGGTATTTCAGTTTAGTAGCAGACTTAGAGAGGATTTGGAGCTTTCAAAATCGGCAGCCAAGGAATAATGAGGAGGAAAGAGAAGAAAAATGACTTTTAAGGCATTATTGGTAAGATTTGTGTTTATTTTAGTGTTTGTTGACTTAAGCCACCTAAATAAGACTTCTAGGTTCAATTTTTTTGAAAGTTGATAGCCACTTGCATGGGCATTGTCGGCCTCCATTGTACCAAGGGGCAAAATGGTCTCTTTTGTTTCATTTTTAATGTTATGACTTATAACTAGTACATTTGGACTTATATCATGTGTTAGTTTGTTACCAACATGATTTATTCATTCTTAAGTGTATAAAAACGTTTTCTTAAGGAATTGGTATACTTTACTATTCATTAAAACTAGTAAAAATGTATACTTTGATTCACCTTTCATATTGATGTTATTTTTGCACATCTTGTGTATCTTGGACTTGTTTAACGTGTTAACATGTATAACGTGTATTATTTAGTGTCCAAAGGTGTATACACTTGTGTTACAAGTGATATTTTACTCACAAGTCATTATGACTTCTTAAGGAAATTTTCTTAAGTGTTTGTGTTCTTTGTTCATGAAGATGTGTATACTATGATAAATCAATTGTAGATTGATTTTCCTCCTTTACTAGGCTCCACTTATGTCCATGTGTTTATATAAGGTTTAGTACCCTTCATGGAGTACATATTTATTTATATAAGTGTGCTTAGGAGTTTTCATGATTAATAGTTCATCAAGGCTTACTAGCCTTCTTAACCCATTAATTGTCTTTTAATTTATTTTATGAACCTTAGGGGTATTTCAATCTACCCCCCTTAAAAAGGCTTCGTCCCGAAGTCCTTATTCCAAATTCAGTTCTCCTAAGGAATCAAGTTCCACTAGGTAACCACAAACAGTCCATCGCTAGGGAGTATATCCCACTAGGTTCTAACCTGGTTTATATGTATCGCAATTGATACAACATTAATCTCATTCTATATATTCAAAAATCATGACACATTCATTCATATACAGCACTAAACAAGGCGCAAAACCAATCCGGAGTACTTAAAGGTACTATATATATTTAACCAAACACATGTGCACTGAGGCACTACATACAACCAATTCATCAATCAAACATGTATGACGCAGCATACCACCAAAACACACCACAAAACAAACCTAATGCATAAACATATACGCAAGCCAAGTGGCTTCTACCCCCATAAAAAGGGTTTGTCCATGAACCCGTACAAATATCACAGCTACTACTCGAAGAGTGCTGGATACTTCGCTCTTATGGAGTCTTCTAACTCCCATGTAGCCTCCTCCACCTCATGGTTCGACCAGAGAACCTTGACCATGTTAACGGTCTTGTTCCTAGTCTGCCTCGTCTTCGTATCAAGGATGCGGAGTGGTACTTCTTCATATCGAAGAGCGGGGTCCAACTCTAAAGTCTCTGGCTCTAAGACGTGCGATGGATGGGGCACATATTTCTTCAACTGTGAAACGTGAAATACGTCGTGCACCCTCCCGAGCTCTGCTGGCAAGTCCAGTCTGTAGGCTAACGGACCCACTCGCTCCCTAATCGCATATGGTCCAACGTATTTTCGGCTCAGCTTGCCCTTCTGCCCAAACCGGAAGATCCCCTTCATGGGTGACACCCTGAGGAATACCATGTCATCGGTAGTAAACTCAATATCTCTCCTCCTGGTGTCGGCATAACATTTTCTGTCGGTCTTGGGCAGCCTTCATGTTCCTACGAATCTGTAGGACATCCTCCTTGATCTGCTCTAGGTACTCTGGTCCTAGAAGCGTAGTCTTGCTGGCCTCGTCCCAGTATAAAGGAGTCCTACACGGTCTACCATATAGTGCCTGGAATGGTGGCATCTGAATAGAGGAGTGGTAGCTGTTGTTGTAGGCGAACTCTATCAGATGTAGACGCTCTAACCAGCTCCCTTGAAAATCAAAGGCACATGCTCTCAGCATGTCCTCCAGTGTCTGGATGGTCCTCTCACTCTGACCGTCGGTCTGAGGATGGAATGTCGTACTAAGCTTTAGCTTCGTACCCAAGGCTTCCTGAATCTGTCCCCAAAATCTAGATAAGAAACGAGGATCTCTGTCAGACACAATGGTCTTCGGTACACCATGGTGTCGAATCACCTCCTTCTGGAACAGGTCCGCCAACTTCGGGACCTTCCAGGTATCCTTCATCGCCACAAACTTTGCCACCTTCGTAAGACAGTCCACAATGACCCAAATCGTGTTCAGTCCTCCCTTAGTCGGTGGGAGACCGACAACAAAATCCATCGAGATGTCCTCGAACTTCCAGCAAGGAATAGGCACGGACTGCACTAATCCGCCGGGTCTCCTGTCCTCAAACTTAACCTTCTGACAGGTCAAGCATCTAGTCACGTAGTCGGCGACATCCTTCTTCATCCCGCTCCACCAGAAATGGACCTTCAAGTCCTTGTAAATCTTAGAAGAACCGGGGTGGACGGATAAGGACGAGCAATGAGCCTCCTGGAGTATCTTCTCCTTCAGGTCAGGAGCAGACTCCGGGATATATAACCGGCCATTCAACCAAATCATGCCGTCGTCGCTCTGTTCGAAGTCGTACTTCTGACTCTCAAAACAACCCTCTACCATCTTCTGCCTGATACTCCGCATATACTGATCACTCTCCTGTGCAGCTCGTATCTCATCAATCAGACTGCTGCCCGCCAATAGAGTAAACAATGAGTGTGCTCGGTGGCTCAAGACGTCGGCTACAACATTTGCCTTGCCCTCCTTGTATCTCAAGTCTATGTCGTAGTCCTTCAGGAACTCGACCCATCTTCTATGTCTCATGTTCAACTTCTTCTGAGTGAAGAGATGTTGTAAGCTCTTATGATCAGAGTAGACGGTGACTGTCACACCATAAAGGTAGTGGCACCAGATCTTCAAAGCGAAGACTACTGCGCCCAACTCAAGGTCGTGTGTGGGGTAGTTCACCTCGTGCTTCTTCAGCTGTCGGGATGCGTAGGCGACAACCTTCCCGTGCTGCATAAGCACACAGCCTATACCGGTTCCAGAGGCATCACAATATACCTCGAACCCATCGGTGCCCTCAGGGATAGTAAGAACGGGTGCCGATGTCAGGAGATCCTTCAGTGTCTGAAATGACTGCTCACATTCGGCAGACCATAAGAACTGGGACTCTTTCTTCATAAGGTTAGTCATTGGTTTGGCCACTTTGGAAAAGTCTTTTATGAATCATCGGTAGTAACCGGCCAAACCTAGAAAGCTACGGATGTCTGTTACCATCTTCGGCCTCGGCCAACTCTTCACTGCCTCGATCTTGGCAGGGTCTACAGATATCCCGCTTGCTGAAATAATGTGTCCAAGGAATGACACGCTGTCTAACCAGAACTCACACTTCGAGAGTTTGGCATACAGCTGGTTCTCTCTCATGATTCTCAAAACTTGTCTCAGATGTAACTCATGCTCCTCCTGAGTCTTAGAATAGATCAGGATATCGTCGATGAAGACCACTACTGAACTGTCAAGCTGCTCTCTAAAGAGACGGTTCATCAAGTCCATGAATATCGCTGGCGCATTCGACAATCCAAATGGCATAACAGTGAACTCGTAATGCCCATACCGAGTTCTAAAAGCCGTTTTCTCCACATCACCCTCTGCAATCCTAATCTGATGGCAGCCAGATCTGAGATCTATCTTCGAGAATATACTGGCTCCTCTCAGCTGGTCAAATAAGTCGTCAATCTGTGGCAATGGGTACTTGTTCTTTACCGTGACCGCATTTAGCTCACGGTAGTTGATGCAGAGTCGCATACTGCCATCCTTCTTCTTAACGAATAGTACTGGAGCACCCCAAGGCAAAACACTAGGTCGTATGAATCCCTTGTCTAGGAGGTCCTCCAGCTGTAGCTTCAGCTCTCTCATTTCAGCCAGTGCCATACGGTAGGGCGCCTTAGCAATAGGGCCCATACCTGGCAACAAGTCGATGGCGAACTCAACCTCGCGCACAGGCGGCATGCCTGGCAGCTCATCAGGAAATAAGTCGGGGAAGTCTACCACAACTGGAATGTCTAAGTTCTTCTCATCGCTCTGTCTCGTGTCCTGAACATAACAGAGGAAGGCCTGTCTGCCCTTCCTCACATCCTTTATCAGGGAAAGTGCTGACACGATCTTAACAGTCGGTTCTTTCTTCTCACTGCGGCATGACACTGTCTTGCCGCTAGGCCCCTTCAGTAGTAATCGATGCTCTGCACAATGTAGGCGGCCCTTATACTTCTGCAGCCAGTCCATACCCACTATAATGTCGAAGCCCAAATTCTTGAATTCGACCAAGTCGATGGGAAAGGTCTCAGTCATGATGTTGATCTCTAATCTCGTGTACTGACTAGTGCATTCAACTCTCTCCTCCGAAGGAAGAGTGACAGAAAAGTCAGAGAGTTGTTCAGGGGCTGCCCTCAGCTTCTTCACGAATGTAGGGTAAATAAATGAATGCGAAGCCCCGGTGTCGAACAAGATGAAAGCACTTACACCATTGACAGGAAAGGTACCTGTGATCATCTCCTATATCAGCATCGAGTCCGTTTAAATCACTTATTAATTGTTGGTTGTTAGCTGTCATACCTGTGATGACATTACCGAACTCCTTGGCTTGCGCCATATTTATGATGCTTATGGTACTCTCTTTTTCATTTTCGTGGCCTGAAGTTATAAATTAATGGTATCAACAGATGGAAAACATACTCTTGAAGGAACATAAACTCTTATTTCATTTATCCAACTTATATTGCAACATGGTTACATACTTAGCTACTAGAATACATCAGTACTGTCTAAAAGTCAAATTTAAACGGCCGGGTCGGATGTGGGTGTCATTCACTAGAACTGGCGGTGCGGTATTGAGCTTAATGCTCTTGATTCCATGATACACTAGCCTTGATTCTCCACCAAACACCAACACATCCCCAGACTTGAGGACGATCTTGCTTGCTAGATCCATCCTCTTCTGGTCTCCATAGATGAACTTAGCATCATCGCCAATGGAGAACGACACAACCGGTATTCCCCTGGTGATGGACTCGGTCGTCTCGTCACTGTCTTGGTGCATCCCAAGCTTTCCTTCCTTCTCTTAGTAGTTGATGATGCAAACATCAGGTGTCATGTCGGGTACAGGGTGGTTCTCACAATCTTGGGAAACATCCATCGCTCTTCCCACCAAGGTTAGGAAACTCTCAGGTATCCTAGGTATTGATACGCCATCCTCCATCTTTACCTCTCTGTAAACCCTAGTTTTCGGATCCCAATCCTTCCCTAAGCACATCATGTGCAGTTTCATCTTAGAACCACTACTAAATGTACGGGTATAAAATCCTCCCAATCCTTTTCCTAAAGCTCTACACTCATCTACTATGGTGATTTGTTCATCTAAGGTTAGGAACTCTCTGAGAAGTATCATGCCCGGTCTGACTACATGACACAACTCGCTAGGGTACTCCCGTCTTTCTTCCACGGGTCTAGGTGATCTCGGTCTTGTGAGTATTGGATAGCAGATATCGAAGTCTCCAAAGAGGTAAAAGGCTTCCTAAGTAAGTCATTTATCTAAGCGGTAATTAAAACACACATGCATGTTAAGTAAGCGTTTAACACTTAGTCATGCTCTCACACAATGGTTAAGGTTTCAAAAGCTAACCTTCATCACGATGCGTACTCGTACCAGCGCCCGAAGCTCCCGCTGCATTCAGCGTACGGTTGTTCGGTTGAATTGTCTTTAGGGTCTGCTGCTGCTGCCCCTTCTGAGCTATGGGTGCCTGCCCCTTCTGGCCACCTCGAGCTCCAGCTCCACCAGCTGTTGTGCTCTGAGTCCCCTTGAACAGGCGGTACGATCGGCTCTCCAGATTTGCGAAGCACTCGAACGACCGATGGCCCTTCTTCCAACAGTGGTGGCAGGCCACCGCATTCCCGGGGCAGTCAACACCCAGGTGGTCTTTACCACGACGCTTGCAATGGAAGTGGCGCTGGGGTGCAGAACCTATTACCACAAAATACTTGTATTAATAATAGAAAGGTATTGGATAGTCTAATTCACAACTCACTCATGAGGTTAGATTGCTTACCCCTGAGGGGTGCAGATCTCAGTGGCTGGGCATCATAGGTAGGCCCGGTCAGCATTGGGACCCTCTCCTTGCCCTTCTGGCTGGCCTGCTCCTTCTTCTTCTCCCTCCAGGAGAACTTCTTCTTCCTGTTATCATCAAAGAATTAGGAATTACAGGTATAATAGCAGGCAAGCAAGTAAAGTAATTTAATAGCTTAAAGCGGTTTTTACTTCCAGCTCTTGCTGCCACTGCCTCCTATTACCATCTCTGTCTCCTTCTCGGGGGCCTTACGCTTCTGCCCCAGGGAATCATCCCGGCTGTTCACCAACAGCTCGGTCCGAGAAGCAGCATCATAGCACTCCTATAATGCTTCAATAAGTGTCCCGACACTTGAATTAAATCATACTGAGTTACAATTGCACAAACTGTTAATTAAGTTACCTGGATCGTAGGGTATAGAGCAGCACCCATGGCTGCCTTGATGGCGTAGCGCAAACCACCTCTGAACTTCTCTACCTTCACAGTGTCAGAATAGACAACGCCTGGAACAAAGTCTTAACAGCCCGATGAACGATGAGTAGTACTGATCCACTGTCATACCACCCTGTCTCAGTGCTTCAAACTCCTCCCTTTTCCTCTGCTTTAGGTGAGCAGGATAATACTTCTCTCTTAACAACTCCACATAGCTTGCCCATCCGAAACCCTCTATAGCAGTATAATGTGCCTTCACGGACCTCCACCAAGTGCTAGCGGCGTCCCTCAGATGAAAGGCTGCTATACCGACCTGGTGCTCAACAGGCACATGGATGGCATCGAAAGCCTTTTCGTGCTCGGTGATATATCTCTCCAGGACGGTGGGGTCAGCTACTCCGTCATATGTTGGAACTCGCGTGTCGGCGACGCTCTTAAGCCAGTTTGGCTCTCTCGGTGCGGGTGTGGGTGGGACTATGGGTGGTGCTCCGATCTGGATGCCTCTCATCTGGGCCAGCTGTGCGAAAACGGCAGCTACTGTCTCAGCAACGCCTATGGGTTGGGTCTCAGGAGGACCTCCTCCAGACCCACCGCCTCTGCCTCTGCCTGTCGGACGACCTCTAGTAGATATCTGAAAGATTCAGAATTAAGTCAACATTCGGTAAGAATACCGTACTTTCCTCATTCATAAGTTCACATAGCCCTAAAAGGCGTTAAACACACTTGTTCCCAACAATCTCCTAATCTTTCTCATTTCCAACTTCCTCATCGGTACCTGTATTTGAGTATCCTCGGCTCACGGTACTTAACTACTATCTCTTGTAATCAGAGCGGTACTCCGCTCTGATACCACTTTTGTAACACCCCTACTAACACGGCTCCTAATTGTCTCCTAAACGTCATACTTAATAATTAAATCGCAGCGGTAAATAACAGACGGTTGTACTATGGTGTTACCATTACCACTCGCACATACGAGTGATAACGCGTTACCTGATAATCAACATACGAAACGTATTCCCGCAGTGACCACAAGAGATAGATAGCAGTTTAGACAATACGAAAAAAACAACAACATAATACCTCCTTACAACATAAAACCGTACACGTGAGCGTCTACGCGAAACTACACCTCGGTTCACCAAACCCGAGTCCAATATAACCACTGAAACAAACCGTACTGATGTCGCGTCCCGCGTCGACAAACAGCTAGTATCCTGAAAATAAACATGGTTGTGGTATGGAATCAGCCCCTGCTGAGTATGTCATCACATGCCCCGTCATGCCCCCTCAGACCCCTAAGTTATTTGGTTGAGAGCATGGGATTCGTTACATGAAATACCGTTTTAATATATAAACTGTAAACAATAACAGTAATAGCTATACAATAAATCACAACCATTACACACATAATATTTCCACACAGCATAACCAATGAACAACAGGTGAAACAACGAGAATAATATACGAGTATTAATTCCCGTCCTTGGCACAAGAGTCCAATATTGTTCACCAATATACGAGCTGACAAGCTGTTATAATTGTTCAGTTATGCCTAATGACAACGTCTCGTTATAACGACGTGTCTCTAAATTACCCATATGTTATGGCGGGTCACCCACGGCTGTATCCACTCCAACGGTAGAGTCTCCGACCAACAAACCATTCTAATTCGCGGGAAATTTCTTGATACTTACGGACCCGTACGCGGACATCCTGGTATCGTTTTTGTGATCACAGCGCGCACCAAGAGCCACATCCTCTTGGCTTTATTACATCTATACCATCGCATCGCATTACCAATTTTTCTAACAAAGCAGACTAAGGTCATTAGTCCAATCCGAAGTATGTAAACTTGGGATCCAGTGTTAGATACGAGAGCGGCGTTTAGAAAAGGCCAGTGCTCCGTAATTAAGTCTCGGATAATATAAATATCTTATTATCCTAGTGCTACAACATTTTTCTGATGTTCCTTATATTACTCATATAAGATAGCACCATAGCCGCTAGTACGTTTTATATATATAGGTCCATATATACAAACCAATACTGTTATCGCAAAAATAGTAAATAATAAGCAGCTTAAATATACAGTTCATGCATATCAATTCACACATTCAGACAAACAATCTTATCACAGATTTCACACATATGTCTGAACCGAGGAAGTCCTCAGAGACAATCAGAGACACATAACAACATACCGTTCACCCTGTTTTAAAACGGTGGAATATGAATCAGCTAGGTCCAATGCTCCTCGCGTCGTCTCTAACAGTCTAATAATACGTATAATACTACAGATTAGTATCCCGTATAACAACATTACTCTACGGTACCCCGTACCGTCGTTAATCCCTCCCGGTTCATTCCCCGTCATTTGCTAACAACGTTTGTCGGGTTTTCGGTTTAACTCTGGATTAGTTAACGTTATATTACATGTATGTTTACGTCGTGGTATATTAATGTACTTAACTCAACATCCGTTATCGCATGGAATTTAATATACATTGTATATGATATAGTTTGTCACTATATTGTGTGTATAATTTGATCATATATTATACATCTCACCTTAGTATTTATTTTCCTTAGGTTAGTCTTTCCAAGTGTAATGTTGTATAACCCATATTTAAAATCCTTTGAATTATTTAACTCCTTGTTATTCCATAAACAACATAACATTAGAATTTCCTTAACTAATGTTTATAATTCCTTTCTTTTTATCTCACGTCATTTTAATTATGGTATTATATGGTTATTGAACCATATTGTATTTCTCACTCCATAACATATATTTATTTATATATATGTATTATGGGACCATTTATTATATGGTCATCCTTTATACTATATTCTCTTAATGAATATTTCTTATATTATAAATGTTACAACCCTTATAACATTATAAACCATATTATAAATTCTCATTCAAAAATACTCATTATTACCGAACAACACTTTTGTTCTTTAATATTTACAAAATCACCACATTAACTATATAATGTTACATTATAGTTATATAACATATCTTATGATATTTAAATCATTAAAACCTTTATAACCTATAGTTATAAAATGTTAGAAAATACCAAACAATCCATATGGTTGTCGGTTTTTAATTAATTCCACCTAAGTTTCAGAAATTACATAATCACCCCAAATATTATTTTTTTTGTTACACTTATAATATATACCTTATGTTATAACCTTTAAACCTTAATATAATTATAACCTATGGTTACAATTTCTTAAAATAACCGAACAGACCCCATGGTCTATTCTAATTTAATTTCCACCACTTAACTTTCTATATTCACCAAATTACCCCATTTTATAACATATAGTTTCTAATATCATTAAAACTATATATTATACATATATCTTGATAAAACCTCATAAATAATTCCAAAAATTACCAAACTATACCAAAAGGTTATAAACATCATTTCTAACCTTATACTTTCAGTATTTACGGTTTTACCCCTTATGTTACCCAAATGTAACAATGATATAAAATATCTTATATTACACTTATATAATTCATACTAACTCCAAATTTAACCAAATAAATTCCTACAAATTCCTAATAACCCAAGGATTGTTCTAAACTCCATTTGGTACCCATTATTTTTGGAAATCACCATTTCACCCCAATAATTATAAATCTTTTACAATTTCATACTTAACTTATTATAAGTTAGTATTTAATTCCATTGTAACGTCCCATTTTCTACCAACTGTTATCACGTGGTGTGATAGACAGAGTACACAAATAAAACGCGGAAGCAAATAAAAGTCTTACAAGAGCGTTACCGCCACACTCACAACCTCTGTGAGTGTCTGAGCTTATTACAACAATCCAAACCCAAAATAAAAGTCTGAATAATAAACATTCCTGAAAACCTTAAACAAACTAGGTGGAAGTCTCTAATCCCCAAGTCTTCCCACGCTCTCGTGCAGCTCCAAAGCTTCACTAGTATTCTTCATCTACGGTCATTTGAAAACAACACAAAGAAGGGACCGCAGGGCAAAGCCATAAAATGTCAGTAAAACGCTGAGTAAATCCAAGTCAAGATCAAGAAAATAGGATATCAAAGTAGATATAGATACATCATCAACTCAAGCATTTAACAACTTCAAAATAAGTTCAGAACGTAAAGAGTTCATAAATCACCTTGTGGTAACAAGACCACTGGTTATCTTTTCTCACCATTTAATACTAACATGGGACAAATCCCGATCATTAGGCGATCCAACCTCATTCCACCACGTAAGGACTCTAAAAGATGTGCACCCCCTATAGTACCTTTTAAACTATAGAGTAGAAATCCTGACGCAAACTCAAGGAGCCCGCGGCGTACCAAGAGTTTACAACGGGCAAACAATGTGTATGTTTTTGTGTTCTTGGATGTTGGGATGGAGTTTGGAAACTCCATACCCTCTTGTCCGATTTTGAAGAGATGAGGAGCAAGAGGTGAATTAAGGAGACTGGTGAAATTAAGGTAAGGAATCCACCTTAAATCTTGTTTAAAATTGTTTAAGTGTTTGGGATGGGTAAACAAATTAATGAACCCAAAATTGTGGATTGAAATCTGTGTTGGAATGTGTATAATTAGTTTTGGAGAAGTTTGTGAATTAATGTTGAGTTGAGGGCCTTAAGAGCCAAATGTTTTGAGTTGTGATTGATATTGTAGTTATGGAGTTATGGTGGTTATGTTGTTGTTGATGGAATTTGAGGATTTGTAATGTGCTGTTAGGACCCTTGAAAGGGTGTGGCTAGATTAGGGTTGAAAATGATGTAAATTGATGAGGATGAATGTGTAAGGTTATGGGGAGGTTATGGCAAAATTTTAAGGGAAAATGAGTGTTTGATGATGGCTTGATGGATGAGAGAACTTAGGTATTCAAATGGGATGTTGATGTTAAATAGAGAGGAGTGTTGGCCTTGAAAATGGTGGACGAATAATGAAGATAAGAGAGTGCAAAACCTATAGCATAATGGTGCTTGGTGACTTGGGATTTCAAGGGAAAGAATGGGTGTTTGTCACTTGTGAAACAAGGAGTGAGTATGGATTTTTAGAAATGCAATTCTGGTTGAAAATCACCTCTGTTAGCTGAATTTTTAGGTATGTCCGAACTTCCGTCCGGACTTGGAAGTTCGGACATGCCCCGTCGTTTTATAAATATTCTGAGTTTTTAGTTGTGTCCGAACTTCCGTCCGAACTTGGAAGTTCGGACACTCGAAAAATTTCCCCAGGTTAATTTGCTTCGACTTGTGTCCGACCTTCGATGTCCGGACACAAGTTCGGACGCCTGTAAGTTTTCTTCAGATTCGGTCTCGACTTGTGCCCGAACTTGGAAGCTCGGACACAAGTTCGGACAGTTGGAAATTTTCCTTTGGTTTTTGCTTCGACTTGTGTCCGAACTTCGAAGCTCGGACACAAGTTCGGACATTCGTCAGTTTTCACCCATTTGAGTCTCGACTTGCGTCCGAACTTCGGAAGCTGGACACAAGTTCGGACATAGTGTAATTCGAGTAAAAATTTTGTTTAAGGGTAGGAAATGATACCCAATGATGGGGATTGATGAGTAAGGATGTTATAAGGTTGTTAAGGATATGTTAAGTGAGTTATAATGGTAATTGAGTGGTGAAAAGTTGTAATAAGAATGTGAAGTTATAAAACTACTTAACGGGGTTAACCATGGGCGCATTAGTCGTTAAATAATTATAATACCCCGATGTTAATAAAGATAGTTATAATGTTACCAGTTGTTCAAAGATTTTCAAGGAACATGTGATGGCACATTAGAACGCACCTTCGGTGACAGGTATGGTTTTCTTGCAACCTGTGTCCTACCGGATTACACCGGCTTGTATGCCAACGTGTTTTTCTGTATGTTTGCCACCTTGCAAGATAAAGTATGAAATGAGTTTACAGCAATTCATTATTGTGGCGCAATTAATTCCGATACCGTTTAACCTTAATTATGTGTTAAATAGTAGTTAACCGACCTTAGGTTCACATAAGAGATCGGTATTCGGAATAAACGTCCCAACCCAGGAATGTTCTAACTACGGTTATCCGTGTGTTAGTGTATGTTGCAATTAGGTGTGATGTATGTGACTTGTTTAGTATGTTGTTGTTATTGGATACTGTTATCCGTGTTGTTGAAATGGGATGCGATTTCCCTTATGTGATTAACAGGGTTAGTAAACTATGTGATGTATGTATGTGATAAGTTCCATAAAGGAACCCTTAACTAATAAGTATATGTTATGTATGGTGAGGAATCCGGTCGTTCCGGTCGCGCGTGTTGTTTGGGAGTTGATGTATATATGTGAATTAACTCCCATCCTGTTATGTTAAGGGTTGCTTTCCTTCATTGGATTTCGACCTCCCACTAGCTTAGCCAAAGCTTACCTACCCAACTTCCAATCGGGTTAGGGGGAAATTATGTGTAATGTTGGTAGGGTGTTGATGCCTAAGTTCGCTTCGACTCCCTCTTTATTATGTTACGGTTGTTTTTCCTCCTTGAGTTACAACCACCCACAAGCTTAACCAAGGCTTACCTACCTCATCACTATTGGAGCTAGGGGAAATTGTGTAAGGTGTGATCGGTCCTATATGAGGCCGCCACGTCTAAGAAAAAAAATGTATGTATGTTGTGCTCGGGCTTATATCACCCCGGCACTCCCTAAGTAAAGTTTATGTTCTCTAAGAAGAATGGAATTAAGTTGGTGTAGGTTATGAAGTGAAATGTGTTGTTATGTTGTGTGTGCTAACCTTGAGTTTGTGTTCTGTTAACGGATGTGTGCTTTTAAGCATGATGTATGTGTGTAATGTGTGCATGTTTTAAATAAAATCAACCGCATGCTAAGACGACAATTAGTTGTGCGTGGCCCGGTAGCATGCGGGCTGCGGGATCACCATACCTGCAAAGGTGCTGAGCCCCTTGGGGGCCACCCTTTCTTCTCTTTCCCGTTTCAGGTACAAGAAACCGGAGGCCGTTCGAGAGTAGGACGGGGTAGTTGATTGTATGTGGGTAGTCATGAAAATTGTGGATGTGCTGTAGGTGTAGTAAGACCGAAATTGTATCGGCGTTAGTTGGTAATTACTCGGTACAGTTGTAATGTAAGTGTATAATGATTGTTGAACATGGAACGGGATTAATGTGTAGTTGCTCGGGAGTTTAGTCCATCAGACCGGTACGATGTATGTATGTTAGCCTTGTTAGTCACGTGGGTGGCTAACGGCGTGTAACACCAAGGAGTTAAGTTATGTTGTGAGTTATGATTTCCGCTGCAAGTGTTGTTAAGTGTGTTGTTTGTAGTTGGGGTGTTACAAAAAAGTGGTATCAGAGTCAAGTATCGCTCTGATGACTGAATTACCGAGCTTAGGAAGTACCGAGTTAGGAGTTTAAGACCTTGGGTTAAGGGTTGAGTGATAGCGTGAGAAGTACGCTAGTTAGGAAATACCAGTGTGTACTGGATACCTACAATATCCATCCCGCCCTCCACAAACCCTATTTTATAACTCGGAAAGAACGCCAGAGAGATGAAAGTCCTCTCTTACTCGGGAATACCCGATCTGGCTGTTATTAAGTATCCTTATAAGTACGGAGAACCTGTCACACGGCAGATTCCGAAAGGTGTGAATCCCAAAGACGGTCTCCATATGAACAATGTTAACCACATTTAATAGCAAAAAGTGAAGAATCCTATGCATAGGGGAACAGAATTTCCGGCAACCTGGGTCGACATGGGAAGCAGTCGAGGACAACCAGCTTGCAAGCACTAACCGTGCAACAGTGGAGACGTGGAATAATGAAACCCGAGACGAGTGTCTACGGGACTAAAATGTTAAATAATACACCGACGGTATACCAACCGGATTAAGGAACTACAACGTCGTGCGAGGAGGATACGATACTAAGTAAAAAGGGGGTCTCCCAGAATGGGAAACACCCTAGTTAATGGTTATCATGTGAAGACAGAGAGAACTACCCAAGGAATTGTTGTTAAGACTGTAAGATCAAGCAAGGGCCAGCGAGGCCACGGATGTTAGAGCGGGTTAAGGCAGTACCGCAACCGATGTGTATTGAACCAGTAGCCAGTCAGCATGGCGCACTTGCCAAGGCAAGTGCTGCTACAACAAAGCTGTGCGGGAAATTTTTAACAACTATAAAGTACCATGGAGTTAAGTAAGATCATCATAACCGTGGAAGGGCTTAATAGCCTGACCTCAGTACTTGGAGATACACCAGTCAGCAAGAAGCTAGACTTGGTTAAGGCAAGGAAACGTTGTAAAACCACGAAAATTTTTCTTTCAACCTAAAATTATTTTCAAACTCTTTTCAAAACCAAATTTTCCTTTCAAACCCATTTTATTTTCAACCTTCTTTTAAACTAAACCAGAAGACCTACACAGGCCTCAGTGCCACATGGTAGGTAAGTTATATCCAGTTACTTTAAATAACCGGATGGAAACCGGTAAAACCAAGGGTAACAACCCGAGGAATGGATTGAGTTCATAATAATACAACAGTGGATACATTTCCCTTGATTAAGTTCGGGAAGCATGGAATGCATGTTATCACAAGATAATATAAGAGGAGCTGACAACATAATACTTCACCTAGGCGTGTGACAGACACTACGAGTGTACCAACAGTAATGTGGGACGACCGCACTCCGATAGGAGCTTGTGGACCTGACAAACCTTCTTATGGGGTAGTCGGGCAAGTAGTAATGTATCAGTAGGATACCCCATGTATGTATACGAGTGGAGTCTGGAACACGGGAAGTAGTTGACTCCATACTACGGTCCGAAGTAAAAGTCAGACAAGAGTAATAAACTACCATCGAATGGTTGAAGTAAAGGAACCCAGTTAAGTTAAGAGGACTAAAGGGATTAGTGAGTTATTGCGAGGAAATGTTTAAGAATCTAGAAGTGTGAAGTGCACTGACTAGTAAGTAAAGACATCGCATATGTCTCAAGGATCTGGATGGATGAACACAATAGCTGGAGTAAGTACCCAGCCTATATATGGTGAGGCAGATGCCTACTATGGATATGTTAATGTGCAATGATCGGGATGAGACTCCCGAGATATCAATTTCACTAAAGAGGATATTCAACCCAGCAAAGAACGCGGGCGAAGTAGAAATTAAACATACCAATGAGTGCAAGCCAGATGAAAAGGCATAACCTAATAACACCCAGGAGTTATCCTTAAAAGGGTGTTTGGGTCAACAATGGTTGAACAAGATACGTGACAGAAACGCAAAGGCTGAAATTAACACCAAGTTTAAACACAAGTCGTCAGAGGGAAGTCTGACATTCTCGAAGGGGCATCCCATGAAAGGAACCGTGATACTACGACCTTGTCATGGAGCCCAATACCAATCTAAACCATATAATGTGTGTGGACAGCCTACAACGGGCAGAGCTCGAGGCAATAAGGCTTAAAAGCCACAAATCGAATGTGTTAAGAGAATGTTATTGATCACAGAAGTTTACGTTATATAAGTAAGTAAGCGGATAACGAACCACTGGAAAGTGTGGGGACACCTCTTGATATTGTGAGACCGCAACAGCGGTAGTTATGTGAACTAAATTCAGAGAATGTGTTAAGAGTTGACCATGTTGTTACTACGAAAAGAAGTATTCGTACCAGTTGTGCAGACGGAAAGGGTGATAAGCCTAATGGCAACCACCATAGGTGTGGGATGCTAGATGTGTAATGAACAACGCTCAAGGAGCATAGAGGCTCGAAGAGTAGAGTATTCAGCAGTCAGCCGAATAAGTGGCAAAACACAGTGTAATAGCGGAAGCTAATATAATCGGATGCAGTGTAAGTTAATGTTATACAATGAGTAAGAGCACGGTGCGCAGTAAGCGACGTTGCATAAGTATTGTTAAATAATAATGTGGCAAATAAGACTAGTTATGAGTGAAACTCAATGGGCATACAAGGTAAGTGATAACAAACCGACTGGGCAATAAGCCAATGGTCGGTACTATGTGATAAGGAACACAGTGTGAATTCCTATTTGCAATCGCATAAGAGATTTACTGTCAAGAGTTTACGCCTCTGCACTCTGTATGACTGAGTGTTTTGGTATTGCACTTGTGCGGTAATGATCGAGTGTGATAGCTAGGAAGTTTGGGGTAATGTCAATTGTGATGGAGGAACAAGAATTATGGTGTGATAAAACCGATGCATAAGAGAAGCACGGTTGTACCAATCAAAGGATACTTGATGGGCGTAAGTGAATACAGTAACACGATTATTAAACATCGGTATGGAATATGCCTCAAGTGCTGGAAATAACCGAGAGAGTACTACACACTAGGTAGTCACTCAAACTCAACCGACAGTAAGTCGGAAGAAATCAAGTAAGTCATTGTGGAATACAGTAAATTATTATGGAAGTGATAGAAAGTGTGTAACTCACCGAACTCGCTCACGGTAAGAAATACCACGCGGCGGTTGAGAACCCGTTATTACCAAGATGAAGGTGATAATCGGAGATGTACAATACGGTAAGAAGTTTCACAGGCCAGAATCGAAACTGG
This sequence comes from Limonium bicolor, assembly GCA_023374045.1. Taxonomy (NCBI): domain Eukaryota; kingdom Viridiplantae; phylum Streptophyta; class Magnoliopsida; order Caryophyllales; family Plumbaginaceae; genus Limonium; species Limonium bicolor. Next base: position 225,977,599 of record CM041779.1, read on the forward strand.
TTATGAAGTAAATAAGCTCTAAGGAGAATCCTTGGTTAGGGATTAAACCGCCAATATGGCTAAGATCCTCAAACCAAACATATTGTATAATAAACCGCGTGAAGATAAAAACTCCACAACGGTAGACTTTAGACGTTTAAACCAGTGATTAAGTGATTGATTACGTGGGCGTAATCCCTTTTAAGGGGGGTAGAGCGCAAAACCACTTAATGTCTGTTACCGTACAAGTGTACGCGAACTATGGTGTGCATAGCACAAAAGGAATTGTTTTGATGATTGGTGCGTGTGTTACATAAACATATGACGCATTCATGGTTAATTGTGGTAATTGCGCACAGAAGATGCGAATACCATTGTAATAAGTGTGTTATTTGTTAATAAATGTGTGTGAAAGTATAAGTATAAGGGAGTAGAAAAACTCCCGGGGAACTAAAACCCCGACAATATATGTTCATATGATACCAAATGTAATATTGTGTATTATATTTTGATAAAAAAATATATATATAGATATATATATACATACAGCATTGTGATCTATGAAGAGATATGAAACCGATATAGAACCTAGTAGGAATTAAATTCCCTAGGTAACTTGGACTAAGTTGAAATTGGATGATGATTGATAGACAGAGTTCTATCCCTTGGAGATGTAACGATTATGACTAGATGGATTAAAAGATAGAAAATGGTATATGCTTGAATTAGTTGTTGTTTGAAAACGAAGTGGGAGGTGAAACTTGATTATCATGAGATCAAGGGAAGCCGAACACAAATTGGGGTGGAAAGATAGTTCAACACTGATGCTGATCACATCAGGGTTGGATGAATCTTGAAACTCCCTATAAGTGGTCACAAATAATCACATCAAGAATAAGATGCAGTTAACAATAATTGGACTTGGAGTTGTATTGAGTTTTCAAAAGAATTTTAAATTGGGTTTCAAATTTTCAATTGGTATTTTCAAGACTTCAATTAATATCTCTTGATTCTTAAGTGGTATTTTCAAAGGAAGGACTACTTTTACTTGACCTTGTAAAAAGGATCTTCAATTGGTATTTTCCAATAAAGGATTTCATTCTACTTAACCTCATATAGAGTATTTTCGTATTACTTGCTCACGAGCTGAGGACGTATGAGCCTTTGTCTTCGGACCGGTGACATGAGAAGTATATTTTAAAGATGTATGCAATTGTTTTGATCTCCCAAGGAACGGGGACCAGAGTGTCCATCGCGACCGGTTCTGCGGGATCACAATGTATATGTACTCAACATGGGTCTCGAACCCATGAAGAGATGGAAAAGGAATTTCTGGTTGATAACATGCTATATGACATGTTGTGTGGTATGTGTAACAATTATTATTTTGACCTCGAGTCCTAATGTGGTTAAGTTCCGGAAGTGTTATGTTATCAAGACCTATGTGTCTAAAGGATGTTGTGTTACCGAGACCTACGGGTCTAAATGTTGTTATGTTACCCAGACCAAGAGTCTAAGGGTTGTTACGTATGTGCAAATGTTGTTAAGGTACCCGGACCATTAAGTCCGAGGATACTATGTAAGTAGGTTATGTCATGTTATGTATGTATGGATGTGTTACCCGGACCGTTAAGTCCGAGGCTGTGATGTAAAGTATGTTTGTTATGGAAGTTTATGTTGCAAGTAATCCCTGTGTTCTAATTCAAATGACGCTAGGGAAGTGTGAACTTCGAGGACGAAGTTCTTTTAAGGGGGGTAGATTGAAATACCCCAAACCTTAATGTGTTAATTAATTACGTAATTATAATTTTCTAAGGCTAATTAAGTCCTTAAGATCATTGGTGAAGAAAGGAAAACCAAAAAGAAAAAGGAAAATGCGTAAAAGTCACAAAACGTGAAAATACGTATTTAATTATTTTAGGAGGTACATAACCTTCATTAGGGTTATAAATATATTTTTATACCCTAATTACACATTAAGAACATGTGGGAAAAATTCCGGAAGAAAACGGATCCAAACAATGCGTTAAAACGCTAACGGAGTCTTAAAGTGCGTTTTTCAAGAAAATCCGAAAACGTGACTTTAAACAGTTAAATGACCCCGTAAAAATAATAGTTGATTATGTAACAATAATTAAACATTAATGGGAGTTTAATGACCATTAAAATTAAAGGAATGAGAAAATTCCAGAAAACGGTCCGGTTAGTGAATAGTGCTAAACCGGGTAAATAAATGAGCATTTTCTGTTAAAGGACGAAAAACGCTCCAGCGTGTTTACAGTGGTGGGCCGGTTTTATTAATGTAAACAGCTCACTCACATAAGACTAGTTAACTAATAAATAAAGTAAAAAAAAATAGAAACACCACTTATCCCCCACACTCTCTTCTCCTTCCTTATTTTCTTTTTCCCCTCTCTCTTCCTCTTTCCTCTCTTTCTTCCTCCACCGATTTTTCTCCTCCCTCTCTGCTGGTTGGATGTTCTTGAGCCCTCCCATGGCTTCCTCACCTTCTCTCCATGTCCAAGCTCCATTTGAGCTCCAAATCAAAAACAAATCACATATTCTTCTTCTCATCTTCCTCTATCATCCTCTCTTTTCGAAATTTCAAAAGGATGTAGTTGACCTCCATGGGTTTTCCCCATTTGAAGAGAAAATGGCACCAATGTGAAGCTTGGAGTCTCCTCTTCCTTCTAAGGTAAAGATTTCCAAGAAAAGTCATTTTTCCCTCATCTCTTGGTGTAATCGATTTTTCACCATTGTTGATACCTTGTTTTTCTCCTTGTTCTTGAGCTCCAAATTAATCCTTCAATGGTGGAGTAATCCCCTTCTTGATTCAAGGGAGAGAATCCCTCTTAAAAACTTCAAAAAGGTAAACCCTAACTTGTGTTCTAAGCCCTTTGATTTGATTGAGTTTTCTAAGGGTTTAGGTAATTAATTGTGTATGTTTTTGTGTTCTTGGATGTTGGGATGGAGTTTGGAAACTCCATACCCTCTTGTCCGATTTTGAAGAGATGAGGAGCAAGAGGTGAATTAAGGAGACTGGTGAAATTAAGGTAAGGAATCCACCTTAAATCTTGTTTAAAATTGTTTAAGTGTTTGGGATGGGTAAACAAATTAATGAACCCAAAATTGGATTGAATCTGTGTTGGAATGTGTATAATTAGTTTTGGAGAAGTTTGTGAATTAATGTTGAGTTGAGGGCCTTAAGAGCCAAATGTTTTGAGTTGTGATTGATATTGTAGTTATGGAGTTATGGTGGTTATGTGTTGTTGATGGAATTTGAGGATTTGTAATGTGTGTTAGGACCCTTGAAAGGGTGTGGCTAGATTAGGGTTGAAAATGATGTAAATTGATGAGGATGAATGTGTAAGGTTATGGGGAGGTTATGGCAAAATTTTAAGGGAAAATGAGTGTTTGATGATGGCTTGATGGATGAGAGAACTTAGGTATTCAAATGGGATGTTGATGTTAAATAGAGAGGAGTGTTGGCCTTGAAAATGGTGGACGAATAATGAAGATAAGAGAGTGCAAAACCTATAGCATAATGGTGCTTGGTGACTTGGGATTTCAAGGGAAAGAATAATGGTGGCCACGGGTCCGGTTCCACCGGTTCCGGTTCCGGAAAATGTGTATTCGTATTCGGAACCGGTCCGGCGGTTCCGGTTCCGGTTCCGGTTCCGGTTTCTGAAATCTGGATTCGCTTCGGATTCGGTCAAAAAACCGGTTCCGGTCGGTTCCGGGTTCCGGTTCCGGTTCCGATTCTGATCGGTTCCGACCGGTTCGGAGCGGTTCCAAAAAGATTCGATCGGCTCCAGTTGCTTTTTAGCTCCGATTTGAGATCCGTTGAGCGCACACGTTGCTCTTTTCATCCACTTTACTCCTAGATAGGTTATTCTTCAAGTTTATAATCTTAAATGTGTAAGAAAACAAAGACTTAGGAATTTTTATGAATTTACAAAAAATAAGGAACAAAGAGAATTTATTATATGATTCACTGCCTCATTAAAACCTGTATTAGGTAAAACCTATTGGGAAACCCCTAATAAGGAAAAAGAGTACAGCTACTAAGAGGTTACATGATTTCAATTGCACGTCTTAAAAAAAAGATTACATGGAAAGAAAGTAATACTAATTACTAATACATTCTAAAATATTACAAGATAGAAGTCCTAAGTGGTGTTATCCCATTCATCTCATACCAATCATCATGTTGGCCTTCATATTGCAATGCACGTGCTTGGGATCTAACGGCTATTTTCTTCATAGGAGCGCGCGCCCGAGACCCAAAACGACGTTGTTTTGGCCTGATTACAATGGTAATTCAACCGGTTCCGGGGCGGTTCCGGTTCCTGTTCCACCGGTTGTAGTTCCGGTTCCCGGTTCCGAATCCGACGACAGTTCCAGGCAGTTCCAAGCGGTTCCAGGCGGTTCCGGTTCCGGTTCCGGGCCCGGTTCGGGCCCGAATCTCAAAACATGTATTCGTATTCGGAACCGGCTGAGGCGGTTCGGTTCCGGTTCCGGTTCCCACCGGTTCCCGGCCGGTTCCGGTTCCAATCGGTTCCGGGTAGAACCACCGGTTCCGGGTAGAACCGGACCCGATGGCCACCATTAGAAAGAATGGGTGTTTGTCACTTGTGAAACAAGGAGTGAGTATGGATTTTTAGAAATGCAATTCTGGTTGAAAATCACCTCTGTTAGCTAAATTTTTAGGTATGTCCGAACTTCCGTCCGGACTTGGAAGTTCGGACATGCCCCGTCGTTTTATAAATATTCTGAGTTTTTAGTTGTGTCCGAACTTCCGTCCGAACTTGGAAGTTCGGACACTCGAAAATTTCCCCAGGTTAATTTGCTTCGACTTGTGTCCGACCTTCGATGTCCGGACACAAGTTCGGACGCCTGTAAGTTTTCTTCAGATTCGGTCTCGACTTGTGTCCGAACTTGGAAGCTCGGACACAAGTTCGGACAGTTGGAAATTTTCCTTTGGTTTTTGCTTCGACTTGTGTCCGAACTTCGAAGCTCGGACACAAGTTCAGACATTCGTCAGTTTTCACCCATTTGAGTCTCGACTTGCGTCCGAACTTCGGAAGCTTGGACACAAGTTCGGACATAGTGTAATTCCGAGTAAAAATTTGTTTAAGGGTAGGAAATGATACCCAATGATGGGGATTGATGAGTAAGGATGTTATAAGGTTGTTAAGGATATGTTAAGTGAGTTATAATGGTAATTGAGTGGTGAAAAGTTGTAATAAGAATGTGAAGTTATAAAACTACTTAACGGGGTTAACCATGGGCGCATTAGTCGTTAAATAATTATAATACCCCGATGTTAATAAAGATAGTTATAATGTTACCAGTTTTCAAAGATTTTCAAGGAACATGTGATGGCACATTAGAACGCACCTTCGGTGACAGGTATGGTGTTCTTGCAACCTGTGTCCTACCGGATTACACCGGCTTGTATGCCAACGTGTTTTTGTATCTGTTGCCACCTTGCAAAATAAAGTATGAAATGAGTTTACAGCAATTCATTATTGTGGCGCAATTAATTCCGATACCGTTTAACCTTAATTATGTTTAAATAGTAGTTAACCGACCTTAGGTTCACATAAGAGATCGGTATTCAGAATAAACGTCCCAACCCACGGGAACGTTCTAACTACGGCTATCCGTGTGTTAGTGTATGTTGCGATTAGGTGTGATGTATGTGACTTGTTTAGTATGTGTTGTTATTGGATACTGTTATCCGTGTTGTTGAAATGGGATGCGATTTCCCTTATGTGATTAACAGGGTTAGTAAACTATGTGATGTATGTATGTGATAAGTTCCATAAAGGAACCCTTAACTAATAGTATGTTATGTATGGTGAGGAATCCGGTCGTTCCGGTCGCGCGTGTTGTTTGGGAGTTGATGTATATATGTGAATTAACTCCCATCCTGTTATGTTAAGGGTTGCTTTCCTTCATTGGATTTCGACCTCCCTAGCTTAGCCAAAGCTTACCTACCCAACTTCCAATCGGGTTAGGGGGAAATTATGTGTAATGTTGGTAGGGTGTTGATGCCTAAGTTCGCTTCGACTCCCTCTTTATTATGTTACGGTTGTTGTTCCTCCTTGAGTTACAACCACCCACAAGCTTAACCAAGGCTTACCTACCTCATCACTATTGGAGCTAGGGGAAATTGTGTAAGGTGTGATCGGTCCTATATGAGGCCGCCACGTCTAAGAAAAAAATGTATGTATGTTGTGCTCGGGCTTATATCACCCCGGCACTCCCTAAGTAAGTTTATGTTCTCTAAGAAAAATGGAATTATGTTTGTGTAGGTTATGAAGTGAAATGTGTTGTTATGTTGTGTGTGCTAACCTTGAGTTTGTGTTCTGTTAACGGATGTGTGCTTTTAAGCATGATGTATGTGTGCATGTTTTAAATAAAATCAACCGCATGCTAAGACGACAATTAGTTGTGCGTGGCCCGGTAGCATGCGGGCTGCGGGATTACCATACCAGCAAAGGTGCTGAGCCCCTTGGGGGCCACCCTTTCTTCTCTTTCCCGTTTCAGGTACAAGAAACCAGAGGCCGTTCGAGAGTAGGACGGGGTAGTTGATTGTATGTGGGTAGTCATGAAAATTGTGGATGGCTGTAGGTGTAGTAAGACCGAAATTGTATCGGCGTTAGTTGGTAATTACTCGGTACAGTTGTAATGTAAGTGTAAATGATTGTTGAACATGGAACGGGATTAATGTGTAGTTGCTCGGGAGTTTAGTCCATCAGACCGGTACGATGTACGTATGTTAGCCTTGTTAGTCACGTGGGTGGCTAACGGCGTGTAACACCAAGTAGTTAAGTTATGTTGTGAGTTATGATTTCCGCTGCAAGTGTTGTTAAGTGTGCTGTTTGTATTGGGGGTTACATGAAGATAGGCTCAAAGGACAAGCTTACTAGATCAAACTTTCTCGAACTCAGAAACTGTCTTTTGTGACTTCTTCACCTTCCCTTGCACTTTCCTTTGACCTTAGGCTCTCTTAGTGTTTGTAAAAGGACTTGGGAATGTCCAGAGAGTAAGGGTGAGTGTTAGGGGTCGTGGCTCATGGTATATATAGGGAAGATATGGAGTAGACAAGCCTTAGAGTGCTAGACATCATTTCTGGCCAGATTTGTATCTTTGTTATAATGCTTGCTTTAGACAGCATTATAGTGATCCATTAATTCCTCCACTTGAATACATTATTAGTCCACCATCAGGGCCTTTAGAAGATGCTCAATCCGATTCATAAACTAGCTAAAGTAAGGCAGAACATGAGGTGGAAAACAAAAGAAGGAAATTTCTACTTTATGAAAAGTTGTAATGGCACTTGTGGCTCGCTACTTGATTGACTTGCGGCTACTTTCTCTTCTTATATTTTATGTAATTGGCATGATCTATGTCTGCTAATGGAGGTGACCTAACATGTAAGGGACCCAAAGATGCTAAAGGAAGAAATTATATAAGCTAAAGACTTGATGTGTTGGAAAGTAGTGCTGAAATGGTGGGAGAGGTGGGTATGGACGAATTTTGTATGCCATTTACCTATCTTTTTTTTGCTTTGTCAACACATGTAACTTGGTAGATTGATGTGGTAACTAAGGTAGGTAATTTCCATGAAGAGATAATGGGTAAAAACTACAAATTGGAATCATATAAAACTACCTTTCTTAGGTAACTTTCTTCGGTAAATTTCCAAGTTACCTTGCCAAGAGATTTCACCTTCTTACTACTACCATCTCATGGGTAATATTTAGGACTTCTATTAGCCTTAAATAATATAAGACAATCTAGCTTAATTCACCTTGAAGAGTGCTTTAAGGGGTCAATAAGTTAATACCTCTTTTTAGTGTCAAAAATGACCAAGGTAAAAACCGGATTTTTACTGAGGTAAGTTCTTGGCCAAAACTTGAGCTTTTGTGAAGGCTATAATTATAATTCTAAGGAGTGAATATCTATTTACTAGACCATTAATGCCTAGTAAAAGTCAAGGTTATACTAAGGTAAAAATTCTAAGGAACGATTAACTTTTTACTAAGCCATTAATGCCTAGTAAAATCTCCTCGTAAAACTTTTGTAACTTTGGGGTGTTTCATCCATAAATTCCCAAACTTGGTCAAAGTCTCCTATATAGTCAACTTTGACTTCTAAATTCTGTTTGAAACCCAAACTTTTGGTAATTACTATATATACCCCAAACTTTCCTATTTTTACAATTTTGTAATAAAACTTTATAAGGTGTAATAATTTTTATTTAAATTCATTTTTAAACACCAAACTTCCACCTAATACAGCCCACGGCCTATATTTTTTTTTGTAATTACCTTTTAACCCCAACTTAATGCTAAAAGCATAAATAAAATTAATAAGCTCTTAAACTTAAATAAAATGGCCTAATGACATGGCCTTATTACAACCTTGAACTTGCAAAATAAATTACACTTTAAATGTCCAAAAATACTTTAAATACATGGCCTCACCACCAATTTTTCCATATTTACCAATTTTCCACACAATGTCTTAATTTGACCATTATGTTAATTAAATCATTTAAATGACTAGCTTATATCAACTAAGTCATTTCTGGTCACACTTAGGTGTAAATTAACCAGTCCACTCTCGAAATATATATACCATAAGCTTTAAAGCATTAATATATAGTTAAGAGTGTTATACCTTGATTTATAAGCTTTTATGGCTTGTATGGTCACGCCTGCTTGGGATCTGGGTTTAGACAGCTTCTAATTGATTTCTAACAGTAAGAACAAGATATAGTTAGGTTCCAAAAACAGAACCAACTATAAGATAATTTTAAGCCATGAAAACTAGATTTCTCACCTTAAAAATGACTTTAAGCAACCTATACCTCCATGTACTGTCACGGATGTTTGGAGGTGGGTTTATACACCTCTTGACATGAATTAAACAGAGAGTAAAGGTTATGGCTCAGCTTAGAACCAAAATTAACCAAAAGAGTCATTAAAGGTCTTAAAACATGGATTTTTACCTTAAGATTTGAAGCTGTTACCAAGTGTTCACAGCCCTATTTTCCAGAGGAATGAAGGTGTCAATCCCTTAATAAAAGCATGCCAAAGGGGCGGAACAACTCACTTGTACAGAAGCTAGAACACTTACTCTTTAAACCCCCTTTTTAAGGTGTTTTTGGGTGGTTTGGGCCAACTTCGAGTGGATGAAGGTGCACCAACGGTTCTAGAATGGAAATATGAAGATTATAGAAGGTTTAGATGGTAGGAATTCGTTGGAACAACAATAGAGAATAAGTAGGTGCTTAGAGCACATTTTTACCTTAAGGAATGACTTTGCTTTGTTTTTCTTCTCCAACCTTGGTTCCAGTCGAATTTAACCTTCTTTGCAACTTAGATCCAGCCTAGATACGTTGGTGGAAGTAAATAAATCTTACACCATTGGATAGCTAGTTAAAAGAGGAAGAGAATGAACTATCACATGAATTAAGAGCTTACCTTAAGCCTTAGGAATGTAATTCTTTCCAAGCTTGTTCTTGGTTGTTTAGTTGAAATACCCCGTAATTAAAAATAGTGATTAATTAGGCTAATAAATAATTTAGAAGCTTAATTAAGTGTAAATAATCATGAGGGAACAAATCCCGAAGAAAACGGACCTTTAAAACGGTTTAAAAACATTACCGAACCTTAAAGCACTTCTTTCGAGGTAACCGGAAAAACGCGTCTTTAAGCGGGTCAAATAGACTCGTAACAGTTTTGGTCAACTAAATAATCATTAATAAATATTAGTGAGGCTTTAGGACCAATAAAATCAAGAAAACGAGAGATTAGTAAAAACTGTCAAAAACGACAAGTTGTGGGGTAGAAATATAATTAACACAAACTTATGTGTCCAATATTGCAAATAAAAATTTTAAAACCCCCTAGCTGCTGTGTGCTGTCCGATTTACATATATACACACACATACACTCTACTCTCTTATTTACAAACAAACAAAAACAATAAAACAACCCCCTCTCTTTATTACTTTACCCCACACTCTCACAATTCTCTCTCCTACCTCATTTCCCCTCATCACGTATTCCCACTCCCTCACTCTCTCTTTTTCCTCTCTTCTTCAACCTCCATCGACATCCATGGAGAAATAAACACCCACAAACTTTATCTTCTCTCCTTTGTAACTCCCTCCACACTCTTCCAAAAATTATAAAAATACCACCATTGTAATCCTCTCCTCAAGAGCTACATTTTCATCTTTCCAAAATCCAAAAACAAGCATTTTCGATTTTGAGGGTATACCCCATTTGGAGTCTCAACACCACCATTAGAAGGCCCTCCTTCTCCTTGTTCTTCTAAGGTAAAAATATTTGAAAACTCCATCTCTTTCTAGCCTAAATGGCAAAACGAAAATTAAGACTAAACCTTGTTTGGTCTCTTGTATGTTCAGCCGATTTTGGCATTGTGGTGGTGTGAGAAATCTTGTTCTTGAGCTATCCCAAACAGCTCTTGTGCTCTTGGAAGGTAATAAATTCTCTAAACCCTAAAACCTAGATTAAAACTTGATTAATGGTTAGGGTTAGTTCTTAGTATTGAATGGTGTATGTGAATGGTTGTAGTGTTAAAGGAATTGAGTTACTAAAACCGGTAGAGAGAAGGAAGGAGGAAGAAACAAGAAGAGAAAGAAAATCTAGAAGGAAAACAAGGTAAGAATAATCATTGTGTAGCTTGGTATATATTTGCATATGTAACAGATTTTTAGTAATGAAAATTGGTATTGTAAAATGATAATGCATTAGTAGTATGATGTGTAAGAGAATATAAGTATTTTGAAGCTTTAAAGGACGTGTAAAACTTATTGAAAACAGATTGGGAATTAGTGTGTGTGCAGGAAATTTTGTAGTGTTTTAGTGTTGTTTTAGTATTGGTGTTGTATATGGGAGTTTGTGTATTTTGATTGTTGAAAACAGGTGAGACAATATAGATGTGAGTAAAACAATGTGGTGAGAGTATAAAATTATAGGGGAGACTATGGCAAAATTTGCCTAGGATTAGAACACTTAGAGATTAAAACTAGGAGAATAATGTGAGTGTGTAACAGATTTTGATTAAGGAAAATAGAGGATAAGTTGAGGGAGATAGATGATGTATTCGAGATGTATTAGGAGTGTTAGAAATGACATTAGAAGAGGGAGTTGTAGATGGAGAGTGTTAGTGCTAAAATCTGTAGCAAACACAACTAGGGAAACAACTAGTGAAAGTGTGAGTTGAAACTTAGAAAATTAGATGAGTGAATGAGTATAGAATTGTGTAAGGAGTTAGGAAATGAACTAGGGTGTATTAGGAGGGGTAAATGGTGTTAAAACATGTAGGATTAAGTGTAGGAACAATGGGGAAGTATTGGGTAAAAGAGAGGACTGAAAACAGAAAGTAAAATGCAAATACTGGGCCGGACCGGACCTGCGACCGGACTTGCAAGTTCGGTCGAGCCCAGATTTACAAGACGGGAAAGTTACTGGAATCGACCGGACTTGCACCGGACTTGCAAGTCCGGTCAGCAGAAAATTTTCCCGTCAGAATGCTACTGGAATGGACCGGACTTGCGACCGGACATGCAAGTCCGGTCGGACCAGAAAAATTCCCCGATGAAACCTACTGGAATGGACCGGACTTGCGACCGGACATGCAAGTCCGGTCGGCCAGAAGAATTTCCGTAACCCGAGCTACTGGAATGGACCGGACTTGCCAGGGTCGGTCGCAAGTCCGGTCCGGTCAAAAAAAAAATTATTTTAATTTAAATAATAATTGTATATATATATGTATATGTATACCCATACATATATGTATATGTACATGTGTGTAAGCATGCAAACCTTAAGTAAGAAGATAGAAACTTAAGTAAAGGAAAAATAAGTAAGTAAAGTGTAAGTGTAAGAAGTATAAGGATATAGTAAGTATGAGTTAAGTAATGATAGTTAGATTAATCATTTAATTGTATGTATATAATAGGATTTGATTTGTGACACCGGAAGGACGTTTGGAAGTACGTACAACGGTGAACGGTATGGATTCCTCATGCCCCGTATGCTATCTTGGTTACTCTGATTTGTGTGTTGTGTGCTAATTGATCACCAAATAAGATAAATGCACGAATCGGAGTTAATATGCATACTTGTGAATATGTAGTGTTGTATGATGTTGTATATCTTCTTTAATCCTTAGTTTGTATAATTCATGAAATGTTTGGATGAATATGAATGTGTGTATGTATGTTGTATTGTACCGTGACCGTTATTTATTGTGTTTGGACTTCTAACTTGTTCCTAACAAGCTAACCATCCTAACTTAAAATGGTAATTAAATTGGAATGAGTAGAAGTCCGATATAGTTTCGGCCACGCGTGAGGATGCGGAGTCACGAGAGGTTGGCTCCAATTCCTGACTCTCAAACTGGTCCGCGGCCCAAATCCCTTAAGTGGGTAGCATCCCGGATTGGTGAGTCAAGTAAATCCCGGATGTGGGACGGTGTAGTCCCCAAGGCCGGAGGTCCCGACGACTTAACTTGAGTATAAGTAAGTAAGTAAGAATGAGTAAGTAAAGTAATTGTAAGTAAGAAAAAGTAAGTAACGAGTAAAAGAGTAAAGCATTCCGATTAACCCGGATGCATAATTTGGCTAACCTTGTGAAGGTAAGTAAGTTGTGTGCTACTACATTGTTGCCTTGGATTATGTAATGAATTGTATGAGTATGTAACTTGTATGAAAAGCATGTATGTATGAAATAAATGAAAAGCATGTTTAGTGGACGTCAAATAGTCGGCGTGCCCTAGCTAGCACGCGGTATATGCGGAGTCCATATGCAGCTTTTGCTGAGCCCCTTGGGGCACCATTTTTACTACACGCAGGTACTCGAGATTGATGAAGATGCTGAGGACATAGTTCTATTTCTTTATCTCCTCTTTGATTGTAAACGATGAATTTATGATGGGTGTACTGAGTAGTACATGGCTGTAGTTTTTGAGTAGTCGGTGTACCATGGGGTACACCTTTTTGGATATTGAGAAAGGAGCATTGGTATAGATGAGTAGCTTTAGAAACTCATTCTTTTGGTAAGCTTGAAAGGTTGTAATTGAATATACTTTAAATACTCGGTGATCCATTGATGTAAGTATTCGGTACATGGTATTTTGGTAAGTAATTTAGTAGCTCGGTACGTTATGTTCATCAGACCGTGACTGTAAGTAATAGTAGCCTAGCTAGTCGTATGGGCGGTTAGCGGCATTGTTTCACCCGCCGTAGTAAGTATGTAATAATTCCGCTGCGAACTCGTAGGATTAATAGGACGATTGGACGGTAAGCATAGGATTAGCGGTTGGGGTGTTACATTAGTAGCAGACTTAGAGAGGATTTGGAGCTTTCAAAATCGGCACCCAAGGAATAATGAGGAGGAAAGAGAAGAAAGATGACTTTTAAGGCATTATTGGTAAGATTTGTGTTTATTTTAGTGTTTGTTGACTTAAGCCACCTAAATAAGACTTCTTGGTTCAATTTTTTTGAAAGTTGACAGCCACTTGCATGGGCATTGTCAGTCTCCATTGTACCAAGGGGCAAAATGGTCTCTTTTGTTTCATTTTTAATGTTATAACTTATAACTTGTACATTTGGACTTTTATCATGTGTTAGTTTGTTACCAACATGATTTATTCATCCTTAAGTGTATAAAAACATTTTCTTAAGGAATTGGTATACTTTACTATTCATTAAAACTAGTAAAAATGTATACTTGATTCACCTTTGATATTGATGTTATTTTGCACATCTTGTGTATCTTGGACTTGTTTAATGTGTTAACATGTATAACGTGTATTATTTAGTGTCCAAAGGTGTATATGATATTTTACTCACAAGTCATTATGACTTCTTAAGGAATTTTCCTTAAGTGTTTGTGTTCTTTGTTCATGAAGATGTGTATATCATGATAAATCAATTTAGATTGATTTTTCCTCCTTTACTAGGCTCCACTAATGTCCATGTGTTTATATAAGGTTTAGTACCCTTCATGGAGTACATATTTATTTATCCCAATTTCTTGGCTACAACTATATGTAGCTATAGATAGCTACATACATGTACATCCAGTCAATGAAAATTGTATATTTGATCATTCAAAACTGTACTGATGTATATGTACATGTATACAGTGAATTGTGATATTTCTAAATTTGTACTAAATGTACATACTAACTTTATAAACTGTGCAACAAACTTATAAAACATGTACATTTACTCTACACAAACTGTATCATGAAAAATGTAGTCAAAGATAGCTACATATAGTTGTAGCTAACACTCATTGTTTATTTATATAAGTGTGTTTAGGAGTTTTCATGATTAATGGTTCATCAAAGTTTACTAGCCTTCTTAACCCATTAATTGTCTTTTAATTTATTTTATGAACCTATTTCAAATATGCAGCTCGGCAAATATAGAAACCAGATGAAAACAAGATGCAACTCGACAATCTTCGACACTGGAAAACCACTGAATGTCGAGCTAGACTACAATCGTTGAAGAAACCAGAATTAACCACCGGGATCCAATAAAGAGAAAAGGTTCACCGATCGGGACCATCCTTCAACTAGAGACGAGAACGACCTAGAAACCCAAATCTACTTCTAAATAACCATGAACCACCACACTGATTGAAACCAACATCCACAAAATTCCTCAACCCTCAATGAACGGTTGTACCATGAGAAATATTGACGAGCAGGGGTAACCCCAAAATCATCTGCTACAGGACGAAGATAGGTGATGACAATATTTTGAAATCACTATCGTCCGGTGATAGAACTGGGGCTTTCAACACCAGAACTCCTTCAAGGTGCGAGGACAAGCTAGTCTGTTTTCAACGCTTGAGAGACTAACTCTTTTCAGAAATTCACATAAATTGGTCTCGGCAGTTCAGAAAGAGAAATCAAACCTAAAATTGAGCGAAGGAAGAGAACCTATCTTCTGCCTGAGAGTAGGATAAAAGGGGCTAACGCCTCCAAAATCTACTTGTAAACCTTCAATGTCCATTCGATAGAAAATAACTTTGCAAGAAAATGTGACAAAGAAGGGAAAGAGGCCCGCCTCTTGAATCGCCTCCGCCACGGGAAGAAGAATAACCTAGCCGAAATAATAGACAATATTGGTTACCTCTCTTTGTTCGATTTCTGTTACTAATATCGTCCAACTTTAATAAGTGGTAAATTTTGTTTGTTAAACTGAGAAGTGACACAAATAAACCGGGTTCGCCGTTATCCAGGATAAATGATCATTCAAATTTCACACTTTAGAGCATGTTCAACGGAGGAACTTGAAAGGGGTTCTTCTCAACAGTGTAATGTACGCCACTTCATCATTATTTATTATTTATAAATCCAGGTTTTACTTTTCAAAGTATTTAATTTTCATCTCTCTTACATGTTTTACTTTTACATTGGAAAATATGTAAGAACCGTTCCTTACGGGTTTCTTCTGCAAGACACCAAGAGAAACTCCAATGCTCTATCTCTTCCGCCTAATTGACCCTGTCATTTTTTTAATATTTTTAATTCAGTTAAGAACCGATAGGGTCTTTGATGTTCATGCTCTCTTAAGATTGAAATGTTTATTGATCTTCACAGAAGGGTTCTAGTTTTTTTTTTTAGGCAAAATGTGGGAAGTTGCAGATCAGTTCCCTGGTCAAATAAAGTGTTGACACTATACTCAAATCCAGTTGTGTTTATATCTTAGCTATTCTGAGTCCTTACATTTCACTTTTCTTTCTCATTTAATGCTTCTAGATTGTGTAACCCTTACTCTCAATGTGAAAATATGGCTACTTGTATATAAATAAAAAAAGCGCAATCATGTTTTCAGGTTGTTTCTCTGCTAATATATGTTACCAACATTTAGGTTATCCGAACTGATAAGACGAAGTAATAAATATACAAAACGCTTAAAAATTTATCTTACTGCAAAGAATCTTACATAAAATATATTTACATAAAGGATAAGTGAGTAATACATGTATACAGCTAAATTCTTTCTTGAATGATAGCATTTGATGGATGTTTTTGGTGACGGCAGCGCATAATGATGGCCATTTGATCTCTTGCTCCTTCAGATTCTCTTCCATATATCCTTCTAAAAGGCCAGTATAAATTTTGTTGGTCAGATAGACTCAGCTAGAGCATCTTTCAACATGAAGTTACAGATAATATGACGACCCCACAAATTCTGAGGAAACAAAAGACCAAAGCCATGTGAACAAATGCAGTTGAGCAAGAAAAGAAATTAGGCAAGGTCATCTAAAAAACGGCATTCGGGAAGAAAAGATGTTACGCAACTCATCAATGATACATGTATAGTAGTTAATTGCTCTCTACAGTCTATGGATTTTTTTAATCTCTTCGCTTATGGAGCCATCAAACACACAATTAAATGCGCAGTAATACAAAAACAAACCAAGCTCAAGTGACTCACATGAACTCCTTCAGATTGAAGATAATCATATTATTTTTCGATCTTCTCAGAGAGCATCTTATCAATTTCACCACTTCGATTGTACATGTCAATGATTTTCTTTGCATATGAAGGCATGTGCCTAAAAGCCCTGAAAAGTAATGTCCGTGAGTTAGAGAAATTACTGGAAGGAAATCAATATAGTTCCATGAACCCGTGCCATTCATAACATTACCTTTTTTTACCCCATGCACGATTCACATGCAAATAATTTCTAATGGTGTGATAATCAAGAGAGTAGCGAGCGAACTCCAAACCCTTTGGACCAACCTGTAAAAACGAAAACACAATTAATCAATTTCAGATGTGAACCATTGCTAGAAGATGAGAAGGATACTTACAATGTTCAGAATGAACGCTAATAGATTTCCAATGAACCTTGGCGCTGGCTGAGATGGACCTCTACCTGAAGAAAAAGACAATAAAATTTGCTTAGCATTCTCATCAGAATTAAAACGGGTGCGTTTGGAAGCAGATGGAGAATTTGATCATCAGCGGAACAATTAACTTCTCCCTCTCATGACCCATGAGCAGTCGGTGAACAATAATTCCTCTAAAAAACAAATAAACAGTCGAGCTATCATCAACACTGTCGTTCCCAATCTACCCCTACATCAACTTTTATTTATAAACAAAACTACCCCTGTACAATTTTTCTGAAAATTCTAAAACTTGGATAATTGGCCTGCGTATGTGCCACAGTGAGAACTAAGGATGATCTTGGACAACATAATGAATAGGACATCCACAATGCATAGACCTCTTCATGATGATTCCTAATTCATCGGAAAGACAAGCAGCTTGAGTAAAAACTCATTTTCACACATGAAGTGAAAATGGTACAGGGACAGAAATAGTGTGAAACAAAATGTTGACAAGGGGAAATTCAGAATCACCCCATCGCATAACTCTACGGGGGGCAATGGGGCAAGGAGAAATTGGTTTAACACAAAGCTGAGGCAAAAATAGACATTGATGAATAGGACAAAATCAAAAATATCTAAATCAGAAAGAGAAAGATAGTCCAGGTCCAACATACCGAGTCCAAAAAATGGGCATATAAGGAAAGAAAAACCAACAACTTTACAAGTAATAAGTCTCAAAGAAATTAACAACCATTTGTAACAGTCTTACTGAACATAATTATACATACGTAACAATTCTTCAAATCATAACAGAGTCATGACAAGTCGTTTACTTAGCTAGACATATCTATTATCTAGTTTCCTCACAGTAATATGATTTAGATTAACTATTTGAATAATTTCTTCTATATAATTTTTCTGTTATGGCAAATAGATGTTTGAGATTTGTGTATAAATGGGAAATTCTGCCAGATATTGTCTAGGCTTAATATAAACAATTATTATAAAAACTCCCTCCATTTGAACTACAAGTCTCTTTTAGAAGTTTACACACTTATTAAGGTTAGAAAAATGATGCATGTACTCCTATTTAAGTGTGAAAGAATTAATCATTACTTTCTATCTAAACTAATGATTACTTTTGCATTAGGTAGTAGGGATAAATGAGGAAAGTAGTGCGAAAAAGAACTAGAATGACTTATATTTTTGAACAAAATTTAATACTAAAAGAACATATATAACGGTATTAAATAAATCTGTGGTGCTAAGCATCTTCACCATTTATACATATGTTAAAGAGGTTGAACTTTAATTTTTTATTGAAGCGGTCAATATCAAATGACAACTCTACATGTGCTATAATAATGACGCAACTCTGCTCTAGCATGGAACAAAACTTGATTAAAAATGCTTCAGTAAGGTCACAGATGAAATTAAACTGGAAGAATCGTGTAAGAAAGAAAAACCAATCTGTCAGACGGATAAGAAGATAAGGAAGCGCATCTGAAGACCATATAACAGTTAAAGTATAACCTAAGAGGACCAAAGAACAATATAAAAGGTTTTCAGTCACACACTTCCAAGACCCCAAGGGACCAAAAGAATATTGGCATAATGAGAAGATAACTACAAAATACTAATCAGTTTACAAGGGAGCACATTATATTAGACATGACCATAATTTACATACCTAATTTAGCATTGTCATCTGCTTTAACAGTTTCAACAACAAATGGACGCCTGTCACCCTGAAAGAAGTGAATTATAATTTTACTCAATCTTGGATGTTGTTGGAAACATAAGTAGAGCTAAAGACATGATATGGAAGACAGGGCTGTACTGTACTCATTGTAGGCGTAATGTCCAACAGATCCTCTATTAGACTCAACATTTCTCTTCCGCGTTCATTTCTACAGAAAAATACAAGGACATGACATGGAATCGACGAACATGCTTGATGGCAGTATCGCATTAGTCAACTCCCATAAAATAAGAATTGATTTCTATTTTCAGTGTACCTGACAGTGATATATTGCGGATGTTGTGTCATGCTGACTCCAGAATATTTAGGAACTCCCATGTAGCCCACCACCAGATCCTGATAGCATAAGAGAGACAATAAGACTTAAGATGAGCTGCAATCCTAGTGGATAACTGATAACACGAATGATATAATAGATAAGACTGCGGAAAGGGGAAGAAAGATGGCAAGAGGAAGGAAGATGCCCACCGCCAAAGCATTTGTGTAGTCAAAGCAACTGCAGGAAATAAAAGAAAGGAATATCATTGTATTGTATTCGTCAGTTATTAACACCAAAATTACATGAAATGTATTATATATAGCATGACAGGAATGATGCAACAGGTCCAACTTCATAAATTCCGCAAATGCATAGTTCCAAACTATAAATGACTAAGTCACAAGCTGTACCTATAGCAAGATGGTGCAATAACATCAACTAAATCATTTGCTGGGAGACAGAAGTAAGGAACCTGTTCATGATATAAATAATTAAAAACAATGTGAGGAAAATGCATAAACCGATAAGTTACTTCTAACATTGACAATTTAATGAAGCACAATCGTAGGGTGTACTTACCTCTTCGATATGGCCATCTAAATGCTTTAACTGGACCTATTTCAGCACATTAACAAAAAACCTCAGCTGTCATTCAGATGAAGTTCCCAAATGTAAACATAACTCCATCCCATTGACTTGTTCTCCACATATTTCTAACAATAAATGGAATCAAACAGGGTTTAAGGAAAAACCTTGTAGTCTTGCATGAACTCATAATGTAGAACTGTTTCAGGTTCACTGCTTGCAGCTTTCAGAAACTTATCAAGTCCTTCACGAGTTCCGTTATCCACTATTGAGGTAGGGAGGAAAGAGACTCAGTATAGTTCGCATAGATAACTGAACAAAATTTTTGAAGGTAAAAGATCCAGAGGTCGCTGATTATGATACCGAACATCCCTTTTAAGAGCTAAGCATATGTTGGGCATACCAATAAATCAATCCACTAGCATATTATTCAATCGCAAAATTATAAGATCAATATGATATTGCCATTTACTAAAAGGATGAATAGTCAGAACAAATTTTGAGGATCATCTTTTCATACTGTTTCAGTTGAGAATTTCCATCTCATTAGAAACCTTCCCAAATTGAAATATGATGCAAATCAGTTTCTGGTTACAATGTAATAAGCAACTAAGCATATCCTGGTGTTGGTAAAGCAAATATGTATATCAAGAAACTTCAAGGAAGCGGAAAAAATCCCAATAGACAAGCAGTAAGATTACCGCAATTAGTGCCGAGGACGTAAAGCTTTTCCAAATTCAAATATTTTTCAATGGATCTCAAAGCTGCAGATAATTATCCTGCATTTCAATTGAACGAGTCACAAAAAGGAAACATGTGAAATCAGAATTTCAATATATCAGATAACCCGTACCTTGTACTTGGCAGCCCACGCCACAAAATAGCAAACGTTTTACACCAGCTGCCTATTAACCAAAAATCAATAAGACAAGTAAATAGTAATCCACACATATATAACATCACAAAGCAAACCAAGTCACCTCAACCAAAGCTAGTGTGTTCAAATTGGGAGATAATGTTGGCTTGACCCCTCTTGCAGCAAGTACTTCCTCGGGGGTCCTAAGTTTGTAACCAGGTGAAGAATGAGTCTTTAGACTACATAAAGTTGTAAATTAAACAAGGTAGACAAGCAGACTCCAAAATACCATGTCATGTGCATGATAACTAAATTAGTTTCAGAGTTAATGGTGACAAACCTGGCCAATACAGGCCTCGGTGTGAATCTATCTTCTGGATCACTGAAAAGGAAAAGAAATATCTATTCAGAAAAGAAGCAAACTATGGCAAGTCAAAGCTCCACATGTGTATTTGAGGGCCCCCACATAGAATAGTATCTGAATCTCAACTCATACCTCTGTACACAGATTACAGCCTCCACTAAGCCTTTTTTTAGCATTTCAATGGCAATAGTGGTGACAATACCCGTCCATTGAGCACCTATGTATTGTAATCACATACTATATCAGTACCCTAACATTTTTCATTTCAATTATCTGACAATGTCAGGAGGAAAGAGAGCTAACAGTGCCAAAATATTACAGAATACATCGCAGTAAATAGATAGAATTAGCAAGGGAATAGCATGATCGAAAACCATAATGCATTACCTTCAACAGGATTATTCTTACGAGCGTAAAGTAGCTGCTGGTAAACTCCTAAATAAGTTTCATCCAAAGAGTCATGTTTCCTGCCTCTTCCATGAACCACTGGTTCCAGATTCTACAAATAGCACCGGATAATTTATTTATTTGAATAGGATATATAACAGGATATAAAGCCACCTTCATCTAATTTTAAATACTAGATAAATCTCATACTTTGAGGCAAGTTCAGGCACAAAATTAATCGAAAGTAAGCATTATCTGCAACTAAATAACAAAACACACACCTAATAACTTTCATCAGGTAAAGGACTTACTTCAATTCTAGACATTCCATCGCCCAAAAATGCACAAGCGTTCTTCACGTGAGCAATGTAATAGGTGTCGCACAAGCCACATTTACTGTTTAAGGGAGTAACAGGCTTTAATCAAACAAGATAGAGTTTTCATGCAAAGCAGAAGATGAAATTTCAAGTTTTAAAATTCTGTGAAAATAAGAAATTTGCAGCTCATTTGTGGAATTGTGCGATGGCAGTTAAACCTGCAATGATCTTTTGCAGGATAAGTTCCGCCGGGAGGAATAGGTTTGGAGCGTTCTCTCCAGTCAGTGCGGAGCTTCACCGACTGCTCATTCGGACGAGAATTCAAGCCTGCCATGGATAAAAGCACGTCATATTATGTGCACAAGTATTGGTTCGTTTAACCGCAGGTATATTTTAGTAGGGAGAGAGATGGACCTTTGGAAGAACAGGCCAAGATTGCAGGTGGCGAAAAAGAGCAGGCGAACGGCATCGAGACGGCGAGATATACAGCTAGGCGAGCGGAATACTGTCACCCAGCCTCAGAATATAGTGTAGTAAGATGAATTCCCCTTTACTATTCCGAGTCGATTGAGGTTGCGTCGAAGAGAACTGATTTTGATGAAATTCATCCGACTAGCTTGAGCTTTACTTCAATTTTTCTTTCCTAGGGGTGGTAGTAAAATTGTGGTCCTTAAGCAAACAATCTCCTTTCTCCTCACTCTTCTTCTCCCCATCCTTATCTTTTCACTTTTTATTCTTCTTCCTACTCTTTTCTTCTTTTCTTTTGCTTACTACACTTCCATCTATAAACTCAAGTAGTGGTTATTTTATTTCGTTGTTCCACTTCCACTTAGTTTTTAGTTTCCTCTAAAAGAGAAGAAGTTTTTTATGTTTTATCCGGCTTGTTTTTATGTTTTGGGTCTTGTAAGTTTTGGGTATGTTTTGGGTTCTAGGATTTCCACCGATTGTGTTTGTAACACCCCATCCAACAACAAACACATAATAACAATCTGCAGCGGAAATTCAACTCATCACATTACTTATTCCAATGGTGTTACACGCCGTTAACCACCTACGTGGCTAACAAGGCTAATACATGTACATTTGTATCGGTCTGATGGACTAGATTCCCGAGCAACTACACAATACAATCCTCATTCCATCTTCAACATTTATTATATACATACACTCCCCCTGTACCGAGTATTTACAAACTACTGCCGATAACAACTTCGGTCTTACTACGCCTATTATACTCACGCCATTTAAATGGCTACCCATGTATAAACATCTGCCCCGTCCTACTCTCGAACGGTTTCCAGCTCCTTGTACCTGAAATAGAAAAGGAGAGAAAGGGTGGCCCCCAAGGGGCTCAGCACCTTTGCTGGTATGGTAATCCCGCAGCCCACATGCTACCGGGCCACGCACGACTAATTGTCGTCTTAGCATGCAGTTGATTATATTTAAATCATGCATACAACCATTAACATGCCACACTAATATTTCGCCTCAATGGGCCCAACCATAACCAACACATCCACACTTAACCAACCATCCAATGATCCCTTTAACCCTAGAGTGGCTCTCCTCTAAAATGGAGCTACTTCCTTAACGAACGGCATGTACCCATTAATCGGGTTTTTCCTCAAATGCCTCTTGTCGCAAACTGGGATTCATTTCCATGATCCACACATTCCATATCATACATAATATCTCATTCTCACATATAAAACATAACAACACCTTCCTTGTTTCAACGTACATATGATGGCATCGCATTCATTTAAAACATCCAATATATATATATTTATACCATAGCATAGCAAGGGAATTTGCATAGCACCATAACATTACATAACACCATAAATCGGTTCTCACAAGGAACCTTCCATCATAGTTAGTATACCATGTGAGCCTAGGGATTTTTGCCAATCCCATGTTAAGCTCGTTACCAACCTCGTTACCGTCCGGTTATATAGAACGGTTAACTTATACCCAAGGTGAGTCGGATATAGTAATCCCAAGCACACCGAAATAACATACGTATGCCCCTGTGGCCCGACGTGAGTCAGTAATTAGCTTTGGATAACTAAGGGAAGGTAGAAACCAAATTGGAATACCACCTATACATACACCAAGAGAGCCTAACCGGATAAGATAACGACCCCCGTCCATCACACGCGTGGCCGGAACAACCGGACTCCTCACCCCCCCCATTAGTACATATACACTTAATAATAAGTAGTAGGGATCCATTATGGAGCCCTACCACATCCACACACCATACGGTATCATAACCGAGTTAAGCACACAAGGGAGGTTCATACACTTGCATACAACAACAATGTCCAACTAACTCACACATAGTCGTTGGTTAGCACGTTCCCAAGGTTTGGGGCCGTCAACTCCGAATACCGATCACTCATGTGTTCCTAGTTTTGGTTAGCTAAGATTTACACATATTTGAGGTTAAACGGCATCGGATACCAAATTCGCCACATAAATGAATTACTATAAACTCATTACATGTTTTAATCTTACAAGGTGGCAAACACTCAAGAAAACATATTGGCATACAAGCCGGTGTAATCCGGTAGGACACAGGTTGCAAGAAAACCATACTGTCACCGGAGTCCACTTTACCACGTCCACTTATGTTCCGAGCAACTCTCGAACAACTGTTAACATCATATGTGTTTTTATTAACATCGGGGTTTGCTTGATTATTTAATGTCAATGCTTAGTTTTTCCCCGTTAACTTAGTTACATAACTTAACATTTTAACTTGTTTTTACTTTCACATTTGATACAACTTTTCACCCACTTAATTGCCATTTAAACTCACCTAACATGTCCATAACAACCTTATAACATCATTACCTACCAATCCCCATCTTCACATACATTTCATAACCTGAAACCATGTTTTTGGTCCGACCGCCCACCGTCCGACCCACAGCTGGGTCGGTCCATTACAGAACCCTTTTACTTCCTTATAATCATGCCCGTCCGACCCACGTCCGACTCACTCGACTGGGTCGGACCATGTTGCGAACATTTTCTTCCTTGAAACTTGACCGACCGACCCATGTCCGACCCACCCTTTTTGGGTCGGACCATTACCGAACACATTCCTAACATCTAACAGAGGCTCGACCGACCCAACACTGGGTCGGACCCCTGGGCGGTCGCCTTCTAAACTTACCCAACTTTACCAATTCCTCACCAACTTTTCCTCAAGCCTCCTAAGGTGTTCTAACCTCATTTGGCACTTCAACACACCTTTTTGCCATGTGCTAAACTCTTTAAATCACTCACCAAACCATCTTATCATCCACAATTTCTTACCAAATTCCTAGCACTTGGAATGTTTTCTCCTTAAGATTTCTAGGTGGTATTCACCTATAATGACCACTATACCAAGGTGTTTCCTCTACACCTTAACATCATCTCTCAAACTTCTTTTCTTACTAACTAAATCTCCTTTTCACATCATACCTAAACTCACTTATTCCTTGAACACCAACCTTACCTAAACCTTATACAAACTCCTCCAAGACTTAATACATTCTCAAAACACATTGAATTCCTAGAGCTTCCAATTTAATACCTAAATCCTTGCATCACTCTAAATCACTTTAATACATGTTTTCTTCTCAAGTAAACATTCATTCACCTTTAACCCTTCCTAGTTTCACCAAAACTCACTTACCACACTTAGAACTTCTTACACATTTCCCAATTTGGCCATAGCTTCTCTAGTATATACCCACATCCAAACACTTAGGTTTTTACCTTAATTCATTCAAGAACACCTAAAATCCATCAAACATTTTATACACAAACTTCACACATTTTGCACTACATCGCAATATAGTGCATAACTTAAATTGCTTGGCACTTAGGCCCTTAATAACATGGCTCTTAGGCCCTTAAATTGGCATAAACCTTAAACACTGAATTTCCCACATAATAATGCCTTTGACCTGCAAATACACCCAACAATACTATTCCTTTAATAAACTCCTTGAGAGCATTTTACTAGCTCATTCACCATTGGCTCCTTAGGTATTTTAACAAGCATTATAAGCTTATTCCTCCTAAGGCATTAAACCACATGAAGAGCATATTTACCTCTTTTCCAAGCAACTTCTTTCTTGTTTCCTTATAAAACCGGTGGGTATTTGATACCTTGTCAACTAATAACCAATGTATAATCATTAAAATGAGTATACAAGCTTAATGCTTCATCTCATTGTAAACCCTAGTTACATATATTATCTTAAGGTATTAACATGATTGTTTTACCTTGGAATGGAAAGAGAGCTTGAATATATTTCAAGAGAGGACTCCTCTAGCCCTTGGAAGATTCAAATGAAGCTAAAACAAGCAAGATAAATACACCATGGTGAGGTGAATTTTCGGACAACACAAAACATGAAGGAAACTTGATTTTTCTTTGAGTTTCCTTACCTTGAAGCAAAGGAGAATGTCAAGCATGAAAAGATGAGCTCAAGCTCTTCCCATGGAGGTTTCTCTTGGCA
Source organism: Limonium bicolor (assembly GCA_023374045.1). Lineage (NCBI taxonomy): Eukaryota > Viridiplantae > Streptophyta > Magnoliopsida > Caryophyllales > Plumbaginaceae > Limonium > Limonium bicolor. Next base: position 226,003,545 of record CM041779.1, read on the forward strand.
CCGAAATGGAGGTTTTGAAGTTTTGAAAGGACAAGATTGTAGAGCTTGGCTTAACTAAGAGAATGGTGGTCTTGTAATTGAATTTGGACCATGGAGCTAGGAGTTACAAGCATTCAAAGATGGAGTTCTTGTGTGGTGCTATGGCAAATCGTAAAAGAGAGAAAGAAGGAAGGTAGAAGACGGTGGGAATTGGAGGAAATGAGAGATGAAGATTGGAGTCTACTTTTAGAAGATATTTATGTACTAAGTAACTTTCTTCTTTTTCTTTCTTTTCCTTCCTTCCTTTAATTTATTTACATGGTGATGACTCACCTTACTAAAAACCGGCCCCCATAATATATACTTAGGGGTAGTTTGGTCTTTGTTGACTCATTTAATTACTTATAACATCATATGTTACAAACTAGCTTATAAAAGTTACAATTCATCAAATCAAGGCACATAGAAGTGAAATTTTTGATTTCCCATTGATATAGCCACCCAAATGTGATACTATATAGTACCATGTTAATTAAAGAGTAATGATGGACATTTAGCCATTCAAAACTCATTTACAAGACAATTTTTCAAAAACGTGCTTTAAGACTTCTTAAAGCACATTTTGTGTTTTAACTTGTTTCCAAGCTTGGTTTTCTTTGGTAATGATTTAATATGTTCATTAACATATTTATAAGGTATAAGTATGACCATTAGGTCTTATACACATTTATCCCAAGCTTAGAGCACATTTTAGCCCATATTGACCTTAAGGTATTTATTTGTGTTTTGTTTGGTTTCATTGTCTACCAAAGTTTCCTAAGGACTTAATTAGCCTTATAAAGTCATAATTAAACATTATCAAGTCTTGGTAGGCTCTTTGGGTCCTAACCAAGTTCACTCCAAGCTTAGAGCATGTTTTTGCTCAAAGCGTGTCCTAGTGTTTATTGTGTTTACCATGGTTTAAATGATTCATTTATGTTTCTAAGGCACTTTTTAGCCTTTAAATACCATAGTTTAACATTACACAACATACTAAGGTTTGGGGTATTTCAGTGTTCCTCAAGAGACTTATCCCCGCTCAGTCGAGTTGATGGATGCCACTCGACTTTACTAGCCGACTGCTGCTGACAGCAGAGTATGGATCCACAACATTTGTAAAACCGCGAACGGCGGTGATGGTGGCGGTGGCGCTAGGGTAGGGCATGGTGGTTGCTCTTGGAGGGAAAAGGTCTCATGCAAGTTTCCTTACTTTTAGGACACAAGTTAGTAGTTGGGTGTATCTTATGTACAGGTGTCTTCTAACAACTTTTCACTACACCCACTTATCTTTAGCTAGGTAAAAGTATAACTGTAAATTTCGTGCACAATACAATTCATGTGTAGACCAATTTTATACTTTTGTATAATAGTTTATAGTACAGTTTTTCTTTATTTAATTTACATATTTTCATTATTAAGTGTATAGTAAATAGTCATATCTTACTACTCACGAAAAAAAAATTGTATTCTTTTCCTAACTCATATTATCGATTATTGGCCCGGTGCTATGTTCATTATGAATTATAATTAAAATTACCAAGCTAAAATATTCTTAAATTTCTAATTTTAGGTGTGTTTTAGATTTTATTTATGATGCAATACTTTTTGTCAGTATTATTGTATTAAAGTTATGTTAAAATAAAAAAAAGATTATTGAATTTTTACTTTTATTTTAATTCAACCTTGATACCTTCGTATATAAGTAGGGCATAGTACACAAAGTAGCATTGATTACACATGACCCTCCAAATCCAAAATACATGTTTTTATCTGAAGAGGAATGTGATTCCTATCTCAAATTATCATAGCTGAGGCGGAGATATTAAACATTTTAGCAGCTAATAAAACAGGAAAAGAGAAAGATTCATAAGGGGGATCACACACATAACTATACAGAGAATTACAAAGACTTTTGAAATCTTCAACTTCCACTCTCAAGTTTTCATCCACCCCATTCAAACTTCCAAACAAAAGTTGTTTCCTTGATTCTTCTAAATTGTTAAAAGAGATGCAGCAGATTCCTGCATTAAGAGCAAGTTCCACCATCATTCTGGTTGCATTGACAACCGCAAATTGCACATTAGTCGTGTTTTCCATCTTCTTGTCATATGCTGACATAGGAATGCCTTCTCATGATACCCCCCACTTTAGTAACCTTGTTCTTGCTGGTAAAAGCATTAAGAGATATAGCCATAAATCCTGGAGGAGAAAGATACCAAATCTGATGTGCAGGATCAATTAATCTGCATCTGAGTAACAACAGAGATTTTGCAAGCTGATATAAAAGCTATCCTTAACAATCCACCAAGCTAAACTCAAATCATGTCTATATTTGTTTCTAGCATTATAAATCACCCACATCAAGTTTATAACATCGGAAAGGTTGGAATCATTCCAATTTTTTAGCTTTATTAATGCACCAATCTATAATAGCATCATTATCTACCTCTAGAATATCATGAAGATCTAACAAATTATACCACATTGAATTGACGGTGCAGCATTGGAAGAAGCAATAGGAGGTAATGTAACACCCCTCTCCATAATCACGTAATCGTCTCTCACGTAGCAATAAAGAAAACGTCTTACAGCGGAAGAATAAACAATAATAACAATACTCACTCGGGTGTCACCGGCCATTACTCGCCCATGCAAGTAACGAAGCCAAACTACATCCAACTTCCAACATAAACAAACTACTAACCGCCGTGATAACGAGAAAACTCCTATACATCATACTAAGTCCATAAACCATAACATCGACAAGTGAGCGTCTACCCAATCCTGAATCTACATAACCTTACCATAATACAATTCACCATCCTCATTGCCATGTAGACAAACTCCATGTGCAGTAATAATTAAAGTAGAACTCCAATTACCATGTTCCCGCTCTTCGGCTTCGACAATAATCAACAACTTGTAATGGTGTAGTATCAGCGATAGACGCTGAGTATGATGGGCCTAGACCCTAATGGTCACTTAGTCATTTTAACCATCTTATTATTAGATCGGTTTCATGCTTTACCAATTTACAGTTATAATCAATACTGTAATATAAACGCATAAATATACATAAACATCCATCCAAATATTCATAAACACTTAACCATCCATCCAATCCAAACATTCATTTAATATCTCAAACAACATTTGTATATCGAACGTATCGAGTAATAACAATTTAATGTACAATGTACGATCGCCGTAGCGTATACCATCCTTTATTAGTTTAATTTAATTTGGCCTTCAAGGCCCCATCCATATGTACAATGTACAATCGCCGTAGCGTACAGTTTCCATAGTTAATTTAATTTGGCCTTTAAGGCCCCATCCAAACCATGTTTAATTATTAATACCAGTTGGGCGTCATGTTAGGACAACCCGATAACCTCACCATGGACAGTAGTCCTCCCGTACACACAAAGGTGCTCATTTCGCCAGAGGTCCGGAGGCCCCTGACTCTCTTATGTCCCGTAAGACGTCCATATAAAGGCCGTAGCCACCTGACCCACGATCCAGTTTGGGCTCGTTGGGTATAACCTGGAGCGGAACCCGATCGGGTACCCCTCAGTGATCACAAATGCGCAACCAAGTAGTTCGTAAACTACCGGGATTCCTCACCTCAACTCATACCATCTCTCTCTCATAATGTTTAAGATATGCTCTTAGTCTTATGGAGAATAATTATTAATTAGCTGCCCAATGGGTCTCACGCATACCTAGAAGTAATCTAGGTTATATTCATGTTCGAGATCCATGCTCTAGAGACCGACAATGTCGTGACTCATTCCTAAGTGTTTTACTTAGGTTACCATATACTTAATATTAATACTATGGTATTATATCAAGTAACCGTCATGTCACCACAATAACGTATATGTATGTTTATATAAGTCGATCTATAGTCGACGTAGTGTTAGTCCTGTGGGACGCTCGTGCATAAATAAATAATGCAGTAACACTTAATCACATACATGTATCCACACACATAACACACAAGTTATATCAACCAAATCCGAGCCCAAGGAGCTTCCTTAGGACAACTCGGATCAAACCCCTTTACATACCGTTCACCAAGACCTAGGATGCGCAGTGTAGTCCACTAGCTCGTCAAGCGTCCTTGTCTGAAGTATGATCTAAACGGTATCAAAACTATAAGTCAGTCTCCATGACTAACTACATCCGGTATTTCCGAATAACAAGTAACCCCGACAGTTCATCCCTGTTTTCTACAGTTATTTGTTACGGGTTTATCTAAACCGGTCGGCTTTGTTACTTTAAAACTCGTATGTCAAAATATTTCAACTGTTAAGTCTAATTCACTATTTTTTCTTTAATCTTATCCACCATTTATATAGGTACATAACCTATAGTTGCATGTATGCATGCATTATTATATTATATTGTATTATTTTCCCACCATCCATTATAATACATTGTATTTTATTACCCATTATCTTAGCAAATAATATTTGCATTCAAAAACTCATAACTTATAGTTTATAAGCTATTTCCATGTAATAACCACCACCATTATATTATATGGTTTCCAACCATATTATATATTCATCCTTATATACATTATTCTTGTGTATGTATATTTTTACCACGTAGGTAAATTTCGTGAGTTTAATAAACTCTTACATTATATGTTACATTTTATCATCTTCTTTTAGATGATTATTCCCATTAGTTGTATTATATTGTACAACTTATATTAAGATTGTTATCCTAATATTATGTAACCTTTTATGTTGTACATTTACAACTCCTATGCTTTATTCAATATAAACCTTAGTTTATAAATCCTATTTATTCATAGGTTGTCACATTATTTAATGTGAGTATCCTTCCTTATATTAATTTCATCTAAACCATATAATTGTTATAACATTTATAACATTATAGACCTTAGTCTAAAATTCATTTTCCAACCTTAATATTTTCGGTACAGCACTATAGTTTATTTAAATCCCATTTTGACCACATAACACTATGTAATGTTATGCCATATACTAATATCATTTGATATGATATTTTTATTTCCTTTAACTTATAACCTATAGTTTTTATACAAAACTATTATATATTGCCGCATAGGCATATATATTAAACCTTATTCTTTTCCATAAACCATAGTTTCCTTTATTTACAAAATCACCCCATTATTTATACCATGTTATATATACCATTTAATATAACATTTCTAACTTATAAAAATGGTATACCCTATGGTTATATTTTTTTGCAAATTCCGAACAGACCCATATATGTTCTATAATTGCCATTTGGCCCTATTTATAACATATAGTTTAATAATTCATTAAAACTATATATTATACATATATCTTAATAAATACTCTTATATAATTCTAAAAATCACCAAATTTCACCAAAGGGTTATAAATATCCTTATTAACCCATATACTTACGGTATTTACCATTCCACCACCTATATTTCTCCAAAGTGTCTTAATGACATAATAACTATATATTATACATATATAGTTCATTCTAATTCCAAAATCAACCCAATAAATTCCTAAAAATTCCTAATAGCCCATGGGTGTTTATAATACCATTATACACCCTTAACTTTCGGTAATAACATATTTACCACATATGTTATAAAATTGTTACAATTAAATACTTATCTTATTATAAAACCTTAAATAAGTTATTTAACTTATCTAATTTGGTCAAAACCTACCATATGGTCAAGGTTGACCTCCTTAATACTTCCTTGACCATTAATTCTTTATAATTACGGTTTATAACCATATTTTTCAGAAATTACCATTTAACCCCAAAACTTTATAAAATCTTATAATTTTTATTTAAACTCCTTTTAACCTCTAATTTCCGGCTTAATTATTATATAGCCCCCAAATTTAATTTAATTACACTTTAACCCCTTATAATATGCGATAATGCATATACACCACCTAAACTTAAATAAAACCTTATAAATGCATAAATAAAATGGCCTAAAGTACATGGCCTTATTACAAACATTGGCTTATAAAATAAATTACACATAAATGTCCAAAAATACATTAAACTTTCAGCCCTCACCATATCTTTTCAATATTTACCAATTTTCCACATAATGTCTTAAATTTGACAATTATGCTTGTTTAATTAGTTATAAAATTTATTAAACCATTCCTTAATCACCTAAGGTCAAAATAAGACCTTAATATCCTTGTTCACTCACGACACATATTATTCAAATATGTATAAACACATATTAATGTACCAAGTGAAGGTTTAAGTGATTTATACCTTGTTTTTGCTTAGATAAAACCTTGTTTGGTTCGGCCAGCTTAGGAATAAAATTTCCACAGCTTCTTTTACATGTTTTCAAACAAAAATTAAGGCATAGTTAGTCTCCAAGCAAGATCTAACCATAAGAAGTGTTTTAATGTATATTTCAAGGTAGAGGTAGATTTACCTTAGAACAACAAGGCAAGAACAAGTACTCTTCGGCCTGTTTTTATAGAAGAGTAAGAGCATCAAAAGAGCTACTAAACCAAGGCTTAAAACCGGTATAACTTAGATTCGAAGATGGCTAATTTTTACCTTGTTTAAAATGCCAAAAATGGTGTTTTTGGCTTGGATTTGGCTATACCTTGAAGCTCTTGATAGATCCACTGAATAAGTATGTTAAGAAGAAGATTATAAGGCTAGGAGAACAGGTTTTACAACCGGATCTAAAGAGAATCAAAAGATAAGTGCTTAAAGCACATTTTTGTACCTTAAGAACAAGATTGGGTTTCTACACCTTCTTCCCTTGTTATGGCCGAGATTTGTCCTTCATGTAACCTCCAAAACAACCTAGATCCATGGATGGAAGTGGTTGATGCTTAGATCCACCGAAAGAGGAAAGATTCGTGAAGAAATTGAACATAAAATGACTAATTAAGCTTACCTAGGTATCAAGGTGTTCTTCTATGTTCTTGGTGTGTTAGACACGACTTGGAGAAGCCAAAGGGAGGATGGAGAGGCCTTGTCTCGGTTGGGAAGCAAGGCAAATGAGAGATTAGGTCAATTTTGCCTTAAAACCTTTTTTTTGACTTGTTTATTGTTTTTGGTGATTGATGACTCACCAAAGGGGCTGGCATTGATTATTGGAGGGGCTGGAGCCTCTCAAGTGAAGCCTCTCACATTTTTTGAAGGCTGAATTAATCAAATAAGGAGCCAAGGTTGAATATTTACATTATTGTATTGTAAAGGCAAAAGTGGTCCCTTAAAACATGGAAAGGTGTTGGGACCTTGTTTCTTGTGTTGTAAGTGGCGATTTTTAAGCTCCCTTTCATGTGTCTGTCGACCTCATGTGGTCCAAGGGGTCAAACGTTGACCTCTTGACCATTCTTAGTCAATGTTGACTCAAACGGGCCCCCTTTTAGGGTTTTATTAATATTTTAATATTAAATTTGTAAAAATTTGTAAATTTTTGGAATTAAATTCCTAATATGATATAATATGATATATTATCATATTTAAAGGTAATTATGACCTTCAAGCCCATTAAAAACCAATTTAGAAGGCAATTACACAAAAACGTGCTTTAAGGTGTTTTAGTGCACATTTTGTGTCTCAAGGAGTTTCTGAGCTTGGTTTTCTTTGAGAATGGTTTTGTTGTGTTCCTTACATGATATTTGATCATGGTATTCAATTTTATATCATTTAGAGGTCATTAGACCTTTAAGGTTTTCTTAGAGCACATTTTTGCCCTTCTTGACCTTGAAGCGTGAAAATGCTTGTTCTTTGTGTTAGAGTGTTTTCCAACTATTGTAATGTGTTTAGTAATGTGTTAATATACTTAGGACAAATTTTTAGGTCCTAAGAAGTTCATTTGGGTATTTATTTACCCTAAACAGTCAAAGGGTGCAACATCTTGTTTTGTGTTGACCATTGTTGTTCTCACTTGACTTTTAAGGCATGTTTAGGCCTTAATCAGTGTGATTAGATATTCAATCCATGTTTTATTAATTTGGGGTATTTCAGGTAATGTTTTTAACCCCACAAAAGAACAGCCAGTTTGACCCCATATACAGTTGACAATATTTTCTTGACAAGGGGAAATACCATTGATAAATTTTCAAAATGTCATACAAGATCTAGGAGAACAGATTGGCTGATTAGTCTCTTAGTTAACAAATTGCAGTTATTGTTGTTAGAGCTCTCCCCACTGGCTTGACTATTTTGTAACACTTCAAAACCATATTTGATTGTATACTTCTTGTCTTTTATGTGATGTCAAACCCAACAATCTTCCTAAGTTATATTAACAGGAATAAAGAAGATGAAATCACACTCGTGAGGGTACGGGATTTGTTTAAGTTTATCAGTATTCCAAGCATTCATACCAGCAGTAAAGCAGCCAGAAATTATGAGATCAGGGGAAATATTAGGCAGTTTGCTGGGAGAAATTGAGAAATCTCCAAATCTTGGAACCCAAGGAGGATTCCAAAAGGATACAGAGTTTCCTTTTCCAACGTGTCTTCTAATACCCCTCTTCAAAAGAGACACATTTGAGATGAGAGATTTTCATATGGGACTATCTTTAAGGGAGGTAGATGTCTCAGATATTGATAGGACCGAGAGTGTTGACCAAGTTAGTCTAAGGTTTAGACTCGGGCAGACTCGTTCTGAGACAATGTTGGTTGCAGGAGCTTTTTGAGACACACAAATACAAGAGTAGGAAATCTTTGTATTGAAGACTCAAGATGAATTTTGTAAATGTATATTTACTAAAGGTTTTTTGATGTGGCAAAATCACCAGAATATTATCTCAACAACCAAGCATAGGCTTTCCTATATTATCTCAACAACCTCTACAGCCAGCCTTTAGAAGATCTTAACAGAATATTTACTCATTATTCAGAAGGAATAAATCAGAGGCGCCAGCATTATACTAGGAAACAGTTAGAGATATTTTAGGATCTTGTATTTTGTTTATATTGGTTTTAGATAAAGATTGTTTGTAGATATTTAGGAGGTTGTTATCTGCCTCCAAGTAGTATAAATGTACAGCAAAAACATCAGAAAAGGTAGAGCTTCTACCGTGAAAAATATAGTCTTTGAGAGAGAAGAGAGTTGTTGATAGTAATCAACGTTTTGTCTAGGATTAGACGTGAGAGTGATTGTTCAAAGTGTTGAACAGATCAGGTGAGGAGTTTTCAAGTTATCAATAATAAGATTGGTAGCGGAGTTTTTCTTCTAAAACACTTTCTATCTCGTTTCTCGTTTCTGCTCTCTGTCAGTCTCGTACTGAGGCTTCTGATTTTACACATTACGAACTTACAAGTGGTATCAGAGCAGGTTTACCCAATATAGAGGTTAACACTTCTGGGTAGATCTTGAAAGATGAGTTCGTATTATGTAAAAGCACCAAGGTTGACGAAATTCAATTATTCCAAGTGGTGCGAACAGATGGAAGCTCAGTTGATGTCCATAGATTACAAGGTTTGGAAGGTGGTTACTAAAGGAGATTTTAAGCCAACTGTTATCGTAGAAGGGCGTCCCCAGGACAAGCCTGAGGAACAATGGACCGAGGATGATGAAAAATTGCTTAGCAAAAATAAGCAAGCCTTACGTATCCTTGTGTCTTCCCTCTCAGATGAGGATCAAGGAAGAGTTCTTGGTATCCAAACTGCAAAAGGAGTCTGGGATTTTCTGAAAAGTGCTTATCAAGGAACCGAATCTATTCGAAAGGCAAAAGAGAAACAATTCAAAAGAGAGTTCAATAATTTTAAAATGTCGGAAGGAGAAACTCTTGTTTCAGCCATTGAAAGATTCAATCTGATTTTGATAGAAATCAAGTCAGTTGGTGCGTCGCTTGCAAAAGAGCAGATGAATGAAAGGTTTTTGGAGTCTCTCACTAAGGATTGGTTGAATTACACATCTATGCTCGAAAAGCTGGACAAAGTTGCTTCGGTATCTTTTGAAGAGTTATGTTCCGACTTAATAGTTCAGGAGAGTAAAATGAAGGAGCAGACTCTTGAAGGAGCTACTATCGAAAGAAAAGATCTCGCCTTGAAAGCAAAGAAGGTGTCTGAGGGTCATGATTGGGAGCTAGATGATGATTTTGATTCAGAAATGAATCTGCTGGCACAAGGGCTGAAGAGAATTATGAACAGAAAAAGGGGCGGATATCAAGGAGCAAAAACAACCGCCGAGAATCTGATGTTAGTAAGATAGAATGTTTTCGATGTCACAAAATAGGACATTTGATAAAAGATTGCCCTTTACCATCGAGATCTTCACAACATCGAGGATGTGAGTCACGCATGGAAACTTCCGCGTGGGGTGAGGATGATGCTGAACCAGATGGCAAAGACAACAATGAAGCACATTTTTGCATGACTGCAATCCACCGGTCTCACACTGACACTGCAAAATATGATGAGACTATGTGTTTGATGGCTGGAGATAAGGTACTTCAATCTCTCATAAGGGATCAGGTAAGTTCTCAAAGCTTGAATGATTTTTATGATAATTCTACTAAGTCACAAGTGTTTGATATGTTGAAAGATGCTCTTTCAAAAATTAGGGATTTGGAAGCGAAACAAACCACGGAGTCTCATACTGTGATTAGTAAACTACAAGAAGAGATTATTGTTTTGAAAGAACAAAATAAGGGGTTGGCATCTCAGTTAGTCTTAAACTCAGCTAAGGTTGTTCAATCCACGTTTACTGCACCCGTCAGTACTAAACTGAGTTCTATTCCTGAGTGGGCAGAAAAAGAAATTCAATCTCTCAAAGCTGATAATGAGTGGATACGTCAGGATAATGCTGATTTACAAAGGCAGTGTGATGCACTTAGTAGAAAATTAGACATTATGACTTTGAAAAATCCCTCTTGGTATAAAGGAAAAGCTAAACTTAATGAAATGGTAGGACGACCTAATCAAGGACGTGCTGGTCTAGGGTTTTATGGCACTACTTCATCGACGTCTAATGTTTTACCCCAAAAACAAAGTTGCCAGACTAGGACTGTTCCTACAAGATATTCTAGTGTTTTTAATCCACAAACTTCATATAGCACTGCTCCGAATGTTACTTCACATGTAAGGGTTGAATGCAGTTACTGTCATATACATGGTCACCATATTCGTTCATGTCATAAGCTTCAACGCAAGAATGCTCGACTTGCTCAGTCTAATACTGTTAAATATGCTCAGCTTTATATCAATCATAGACGACCCAGACAACAATGGGTCCCTAAGCGGCACTAACTGTTTTCTCTTTTCAGGATAATAAAGTTCCAAACTGGCGGCTGATGGAGTTTGGATGTTCTTGTCATATGAAAGGAAATCACATTCTACTAACTTTGGTTTGGTTTTTGATGTAGGATCTGCCTTCTTCCTAAGGGCTTTCGCAGATCGAGACTGATAAAAATTTATTTCTGGTTCTGCCTCAAATTGGTCAGCTCAAGCCCGGTTTCTTGGTTCTTCTAAGAGGCAATCACATATTGCACTCTCCCACATTGAAGCGGTATATATCGTTGCTACTGCTTGATGAGCCCACATCCTCTACCTTCAATGTCAATTGGCTGACTATGGTGTTCCTCAGTCTCCTGTGCCAATCTACTACGATACTCTCTTCAGTATTGCACTGACGAAGGATTCAGTTCCACATTCCTTGATTATACATATTGAGATTCGTCATTACTTTTCTCAGAATCAAGTTGGCAAGATTATTTTGGATCTCCCACATTGTGCCACTGTTCAACAATTGGCAAGCACTTTCACCAAAGCTCTTCCACACGAAACATTATCCTCATTCAGTCTTGCACTATGGATGCTCAATGTTGACAAAGGTGTATTCTTTTTATTTATCGTATTGACTTCTATTGTGTGCATCAGAATTGGTACTTTAGAGTGAGTGGAGCGTGACGTATATTTTATTATTTCATTTCCCTCTATAATAAAGTGAGGATTACTTCTCTTTCCGTGGCATCTCTTGATTATTAATTTGGCTGATCTGGATCAAATTCTAAGTTGGAACGTTGAACATCTGGTGGCACTATCCATTTGTTACCACCACTTATCTTTCCGGTTATCCGTACCTGACCAACTGTCCCCTCAGCATAGAACCCACTTTCGTTGGTCACTTTCACTCACCATTTTCTCCACAAGATTCCCGTACCATTTTTCCAGTTTCTTTGCTGCACACAATTTACCTCACCAATGGCTTTCATACTGGTATTTTTGCTAGTCTTTTCTTCCTATCCCATAAAGGATTCTCGAATAGTCTCATAAAAAAGGGGTGATTCGATTCTGGTTGTACAAGCATTATCCAACATCAGATGCTAGATTTGCTTCAGCACAAGGCTGAACAACTTGGTCCAAGACTAGACTGAGGTTTAGTGGGAAGAAATAAAGGAATTATGCAACACCCTACAAAATTCATCTCAATCTTGCCCAATTATGATGTACCATATGTTGCACAAGATTCCACAAATAATTGTTCATGTTATACCTCTGGATGTTGTCATGTCTTCGCCTCTGGATCATAATCATGATTGGATCCCCAACTCTTTCCAAGATGAGTCTTGGACTGAACAATGATCAGTGCATTGTTAAACAACCACTAAAGGCTTTGGGTGTGTCTTCACAACCTTCAGAGCTTCTGGCCTGTCTACCTCAACAGATGAAGAAATTTGAAGAAGCTATTCTTGAAGTATGTGTTAATCTTTTACATTGTTGCCTTTAATTTCGATAGCCAGCTTTCTAGTCAGCCTTATCCTGACCCTGCCACACCTACAGTGCCTTTTCTATGGACAGCCTATCCTTATGTTCTGTGTTCCTACGCATGAATTTGTATAAAATGCCATTTTGATGATCCTGCGTGCTATTTTACACTTCGTGAGATATACTTTTTAGTACCATTTTTTGATTTCGCAAAAGGGGGAAATATGGTGGATAATTTGAATATGTTACTTGATTAACAAAATCTTGTTCAAGTGCTGCAAGGTTTTAACATCTTCAGGGGGAATGCATATCTTGAGGGGGAATGCTACATTATCTCACCATACAAAGTTTGCTCACATCAAAAAAGGGGGAAACTGTAAATGTATATTTACTAAAGGTTTTTGATGTGGCAAAATCACCAGAATATTATCTCAACAACCAAGCATAGGCTTTCCTATATTATCTCAACAACCTCTACAGCCAGCCTTTAGAAGATCTTAACAGAATATTTACTCATTATTCAGAAGGAATAAATCAGAGGCGCCAGCATTATACTAGGAAACAGTTAGAGATATTTTAGGATCTTGTATTTTGTATTTATATTGGTTTTAGATAAAGATTGTTTGTAGATATTTAGGAGGTTGTTATCTGCCTCCAAGTAGTATAAATGTACAGCAAAAACATCAGAAAAGGTAGAGCTTCTACCGTGAAAAATATAGTCTTTGAGAGAGAAGAGAGTTGTTGATAGTAATCAACGTTTTGTCTAGGATTAGACGTGAGAGTGATTGTTCAAAGTGTTGAACAGATCAGGTGAGGAGTTTTCAAGTTATCAATAATAAGATTGGTAGCGGAGTTTTTCTTCTAAAACACTTTCTATCTCGTTTCTCGTTTCTGCTCTCTGTCAGTCTCGTACTGAGGCTTCTGATTTTACACATTACGAACTTACAAAATTTAAAACCTAATTTTCAAAACTTGGGGTTAGACAGAAGGACTCTATCTAACACCTACATTGAAATACTCTATAAATATATCGATAAGGACTAGGGAGTATTTTGGTGCATAGAACTCTATAAGCTAGATGATGAATGTTTTGTAGAAATAAGACAGAACTAACAACGATCTCACACAACTCTCACTCAGGAAATTTACAAATGTAAGCGCATACATGCTATAATGCTAACAATGACTTAAATACAATTTCTAGACTTTTGCTAAATTCCATAGTTATGTTCCACATTCTGCACTAAGTAAGATGATAGAAACATCAGCCACTTCATTTGACTTCATCTCTAACTCTAAAGTAACCGCCAACTCTTCAATCAGATATAATTGGTGTTCTCGTCCACGTTTTGCACTAGGTTAGTGGTGCTCTGATTGGTTCATCTGACTTTGATGCATAGTCAGACTCTGTCGATCAGTATTACTCAGTCTTAGCCATCATCTTCAAAAACATCAAGGGTCTAACATAATCCCTTTTTTTTTGCCCTTGATGGCAAAATGAGTGTATCTCGTTGTAACTGCAAATTTAAACCAGGAGCCAAGGAAAACAATACAGTGGAACCGACTCTGTCATGATTCCCCCTTAAATCATGCATATAATATCAAATTCCCTCTGAACCTGAGACATATATAAAACATATAAGATTTAAGAAAAAGGAACTGATAGCAACTTAAAGTAGTCAATAATGCATCACAACTAGCAGAATAAGTTCACAACTAACTAGAGCAACTTATGCCATGAAAGGCACCTCTACTTGCAAAACAATAAAATAACCCGCACACAAGCACATCACGCGATACACCACTTCCCCCTTTTTCCAACATCAGGGGAAGAGTGAGAGAGTCTGAAACACCTAACCAGAGTAGCACAAGTCTGTTACAACACAATCTTAACATGTCCACAATCTGAAAAGCACAAATAAACTTAAAATCAGGGTAGAGGGAGTGAGGTTGGAGCTGGATGCAGGGTAAAAGCAGTGGTAGTAGCAATAGCATCTCCACTCATCCCAGTACAAGCAAATACATCTTCTACAGCTTCCTCCTCCAGATCCTCTCGTGCTCCTTGAACCGGTCCCTTATAAATGGCTTGCAACAGCTAATTGACTCCTTGGAAGAGTATCTCTAGGGTACTCTTGTGAGCCACCTTGAAGATATCAATGAGTTCATTGATCTTATCATTAAGATCAAGGACAACCTCTTCCCACTGATATAGTTTTTCAGAGTGAGTCGGTTGGGCTGAAAGAGTCGAGTCAGATGGGCCAGGAGCAATAAGAGCAGGTTTCTTGTGAAAAGAGGGAGTTTTGATGTAGAGAATCTGTCCTAGAATGTTAGTATCTAAAACTGGGGAGGAATCAAAGTTATCAACAAAGATGTTACTTTTTTGAAGATGATGGGCAACCAAAAGACGTAACCGAGAGAGTGCTTGTAGGTGGAGACAGAGTAGGCCATGTGATTGAGGATGAGTGTGGGAAAATTTATTTTTTGTTTGTGGAGAAGACAGCACATCAGAGCCAGATCCGTAGGGAGAACATAGTGATTACCTTCTTTTTTGGGAATGAAATTCTTGATGATGATGGTGTGAAACATATGATGGATTGCGGAAAGGGATTGACGCTCAAGGGAATAACCAACATGACTATTGGGAGTAAATAAATTATGGATAGTCTCAGTAGAAACAAAGTCCAGAGAGGGAAAACCAGTTCTCTCATAAAATTACAAACCAACATTAGGGATTTGAAGGTGGATTGCCAAAGTGGCAGCACTTAGGACTAGACCTTGGCCATTAACCTCATTAAGAAGACGGATTTTCCTAATGACGCAAGCCTTATAGAACTCAACCGACTCAGACTCATAATATTATTTTATACTAGTGAACAAGTGAAGCCATCTCTGATACTCAAGAACTTCAGAGATAATTGAAAAACCCATAGAGTTTAGCCAGGAAACATCCACTAACTTTCCTTTGACTAAGCTTTTAGACCAACATTATCATCATCAGGAATAGTATACGGGTTGTTAAGAAGAACAACTAAACCTGGTTTAGACAGTGGAGGGAGAGACTCTTCTAGAGGACATAGACGTCTCTTAGAGGGTTTGACCATATCATCGGAGTCACCCTGGGTGGAAGACATACACTAGTAGAAAAAAGGCCTATTTCGGCGGTTCCAATGGGCCTATTTCAGCGGTTGTGAACCGCCGAAATGAGCACCGCCGAAATAGGTGTACCTATCTCGGCGGTTCTTAGAGAACAACCGCCGAGATAGACCCATGGGATTGACCGATGCTGAGATTGACCATGAGTCTATCTCGGCGGTTGTTCTATAAGAACCGCTGAGATAGACTCATGGTCAATCTCAGCATCGGTCAATCCCAGGGTCTATCTCGGCGGTGTTCTCTAAGAACCGCCGAGATAGGGGTATTTTTTTTGTTTTTTCCATCCCAACTTATATATATTATTCACCGCATTTGGTTCAATGAGACCTGGAATAAAGCTTCATCCATACAGGGAGCTCCAGCACACATTTAAAAAGTTATAAAAGCTCCCAATTAATACCAACGATGCACCACAATTTGAGAGTTAACAAAACCAATGCAATTACACTTAATTACACACTTTCATTACAAATAAAAAACAACATTACAATTCAAATCTACCATTACACCATCCACAAGTGTACAGAGTTACAATTACATACTCCAAAAAGTTCACAAAAACATCTTCATGATCATCAATTCATTAAACGTGTGCAGACGAACTCCGACCATCCTCAAGCATCTCAACAATTTGAGCATCATACTGACCACCTTTGAACACTTCTTCGTAAGCCTTGAAAAAAATGAACATTAATCTAAAAGTACATGTCTAACAGCATGTAAAGAACATAACTGAAACTTTCAAAGAATGTTACCTTGTCTAACGAGTGCTCTGGTAAAAGGTTCGACGCTCCTACTATGTCACTCATGAATCTCATGACATAGTATCCACATTCTGAACCCCCAGGCTGCACCGGACACTATACAAACGCACAAATTGACAGTTATAAACAAGTTTAAACATTATCACACAAATTTATCAATTAATAGAGTACCTTGACAGTGTTCCAAGGGATGTTACTCTTCATTGTTTTATTCTGGAGAGATAATGCAGCTCTCATGGAATTATATACATCAGCAATATATATAGTTTTAAGCATCAGTAGCAAGTTATGAAACAGTTAATGTTAAGTAATAATAATTGTTGTTTACGATAACAAACTAATTACCTCAGTATTGCGGTGGAGATCTTCGGGTCTCTTGGCACCCGTACCAAGTGAGTCAAATTGCAAGATTCGTGGGTGCTTCAACATCACCAGCACAAGCAATGACCAATGTCGACTGTCCACAAATTACACAATGTGTTGAAATCATTAAGCAACTAAACACAAACTATATGTTTTAGATAATACTAAGAGAAATAGTCAAATATCATACCCTGAATGATATGGCAGCATAATAAATGACTTGTTAGAACATTCAAAGAGGGCATTCGTCTATATTGCATAAGGCCTTCCATATCACTTGTCATCTGGACTTCACTGCACATAGCAGGACACAGGAACCCGAATCTGTGATCTTCATAGACATTGATCGCCTTATTATGCACCCACCTATGAGGCAATATCATTAGTCATTAACTTTTTATTCAAACATCTAATTCATCACCAATCAATGAATTTAAAATATAAAAGGTAGAAGTCACTCACATGGCGGCTGACTTGATAATCGACACATTCAACCAATCCCTCCTGAAGCACTCCTCGAAGTCGGACATATACATCCCAAATCGATGTATATATTTCTCCTTGAACTAAATAGTGAATATCCGCTCGGGATCTTCCACAGTGAGGGAATCAATCAGGTGGTAGCAGCAACAACGATGAATGCAGAATCTGCATATTAGTCGACAAGCCGGCCAATATTTTTCTCCACCAAAGCAGGTCTAAGCAAAATTTGTGGATGCCTTTGATTGCACAGGTGCGAGCAATTCTTTTTCCTTTGCCCTTATCAGTCTTCGGTCGGCTCATATCCTATGATATTAGTCTAATTAAGTATATGGATGCAAGGTGGTACACCAATAGTTTTATAGCAACGGTTAAGAGTAAATACCTGCCCAGGGAGTCTGACCAATCGTACAGGCCACTGCACTGTCGCAGTTTGTGCGGAACGCAAGGTAGGTCTTTGTGGGATCGGCACCGGTAAACCGACGTCAGCATGCTCTGCAACAAATTCGTCCAGAAGCACTCGTGCATGGTAATGTCGGAGTGGTTCACCGTGCACAATATCACTTGGAAGAGAGGGGAAAAGTTTTCCCCATGCACCATGACCTCTTCTACTCCAATTTGTAAAAACAGATGGCACTCAGTGGGTGCCTGAGTGTTATGTGGAACTTGTTTAGATAAAAATTGAGAATTCTCTATGATGATATTAGTGATCAAGTGAAAAATCTTAATCGTCATGTACTCAATTGAAATGTTAGTCTAACCTTTAGAGATGCATAGGGAAACGGATCAGCCGAGTGGACACTACTTCTCACTACCGGTGCACTCTGCTGCTGAATGGGTGACTCAACTGGTGGTCGAGAAACCTCTTGGCTGTCATGCTGCTGTGGCTGAAGCCTTGACATAGCCTGAGCGATCCTCTCGTCGACTCTGAGTAATCCTCTGCTCCATCTCAGCCAACGCTCTCAGGTGCTCCTCGTAGCTAATCGACTTTCCCTGGCTGATTCTGGACCCGGGTACGCCAAATGCCTGGCGGATACCAACGTGCCCACCAAACCCAATGGCACGACCTGGATGATCCTTCTTACCAAGAGCGCGTGTAAGAGGATCATCATTCCTCTGTGAGGTCCAGGTGCCCTGGGTGAGCTGAGAGCTTAATTCACCCTAATACAACACACAAATACAGTTATTAGTTTAACATAAGTTCATATACAAATGAAATGAACAGTTTGACTAAAAATGAAATGATATCACTTACCATTTGAGCAATAACTGCTCTCGTGGCTTCATCGTATTGAGGATTTTCGGGAGTAGAGTTCTTCGGAATGTGGCTTAACTCCCACACTTTCATTCTTCTGCCACTGGCATCCAATGAGCCATCCGTGGGCAGATATCCCTTTTGCTCCCATTCTGGTACCCTTTGAGCAATACTTTTTCCACCTAAGTGGTGAGGGTACAGATTCTTCTTAGCATTTGCTTGTTGTTGCGCACGGAGAGCCTGCATAAATTAATGGGATCATTTAGTGAAATTGAACACAAAAAAACATAAGAAATTAAGATTAATATGTATGTATGACAATAAAGTGCACCTGGAACTCCGGTGTGTGACGTCTCAACAAATTGTACCCATTGCTCTTGTGATGCCCTCGTAAACCTCCCATGGTGGTCTCTCACCGTCTCCACCATGATCTGGAGCATCTGGATCTTCAGGCATCTTGTAGATGTACTTGTCAGCCAACTTATTCTTGTGGTCCCGGAACTGTTTCGACATCGCTGATAGCACATCCTTTTTAAGTGCGGGATCCACGGAGAAACGAGACTACGTACATGATCATTCAGTTAGTAAAGTAAACATAAATGTTCTATTATTTCACAAAAGATCATAGTAATAATGTAGAGATTTACCTGAAGACGCTGAAACATAGTATCCTTCAATGCTTGAGGCACTTGCTTCCAGTTGTGGTTTATGTTGCAATATGACTTCACCAAATGGCTACCGTAAGCGGTGAAGTCATTCTTCCAATTTCCATGGGGTTGGTTGAACTGATTGAAGTCCACCGGTTTTGTAGGAGGGCCCTTGTTAGCCTTCAGCCCACGTGTTGCACCTCTTTCTTTTGCTTCTTCGCCTCTGGTGGGACAACTGACTCCTCTTCGGTCTGCTGTGAAGGGCCAGCCTCAGTCTCGTGTACTGCTAACTGGTCCTTCTTCTTCTTTCCTCTCTTGTGACCCGCTTACTTGGTCTATTCTGCTGTGGCTCAGGTTCTCCAGTCAGAGAAGCTGTCCAATGGGGTCATCCATAGGGTGATCATCCACTGCAAAAAAAAAATAAAGCATTTTCATCAGATAAAGTCATAACATAAATACTATGATGCATAACAATAACAGTTAAGATGACATTACAGTCTACATTCTACTAACAACATTACCTGACACGTACAAAAACATAAATCATTTCATATTTTCTACCCAAACACCCTCATCATGGTCTGATCGTGCGTAGAGCAAATCGTTTTCGGTATCATCAATCGAATCCGGTAATCTAGTAGGAAACAAGGATGTTTCCTCTACAGTCCCATTTTCATCGTTATCCTCATTTTCATTTTCGATTACAACCGGCCTTCTTCCTGGAAGAACAACAGACCATCTGCAGTCTTTCGGATCCTCAACATACCACACTTGTTCGCAATCCTTTCCCAGAACAAATTGATCATCATTATAACCGTGTAACCGTGAAAGATCAACCAAGGTAAGCCCTCCATCATTTTGGTACCCGCGTCGGTTGTCCACCCACTTGCACCGGAACAACAGAAAGGAATCAATGTCATAGTCTAGTTCCCAGATGTCCTCGATGACACCATAATACCAACTAAGTTACTAACTGGTTGAGATCGGTTACCGCTGTGGTACTCAGTGGCAGCAGCTTCAATTTTTACCCCACTATTCTGGTTTATCGATTTGGCATCTTGGCGTGCAGTGTAGTATGTATACCCACTAATATCATACCCCTCAAATGATGTAATATTAGTTTCAGGTCCGATTGCCAAACATCTGATCTCTTCGCTTACAGCTTCTGGATCTGATGATGCTAATGTCAACACATGATCTTTGAACCATTGGATAAAAACTCGGTTTTGTTCCTTTGTCAGCCAAATGTGGCCTTTCAAAGGATTTTGATGCCTTAACTCAACCATATGGGTTTCCAAATAAGGTTCAACAACCTCAAGATGTTGTAAGACAAACAAATGTGCTTGATGAATAAGTAGACGCGAAACTTGCACGATCTTTCTACCAATAACACCTTTACCCTTAAACCTGCCATAGTGTCGTGGTTTTGGGATACCAATAGACTCTGCCTCACTCAAATAATCGGTCACAAATTCCGTGACTTCCTCAGTCACTGTTGCTTCAACAATGCTCCCCTCTGGTCGATACCTATTCTTCATTCTACTTTTCAGAATACCCATGTACCGTTCAAAAGGGTACATGTACCGTAAGTATACCGGACCACAGAACTGTATCTCTCGAACGATGTGCACAATTAGATGCACCATTATATCAAAGAAAGATGGTGGGAAATACATCTCAAGTTGACATAATGTGACAACAATTTCACGTTGTAGATCATCTAGAGAGGTTACGTCAATTGCCTTGGAGCAAACAGCGTTGAAAAAGAAACATAACCGAGTTAAAGCATTTCTGACATCAGATGGCAATATCCCTCGAATTGCGACCGGAAGAAGATGTAACATCAGTACATGATAATCGTGAGATTTCATGCCTAAAAGTTTTAAATCCTTCATCGATACAATGTTCTTCCAGTTTGAAGAGTACCCAGACGGTACTTTTACCGAGTGCAGACATTTGCAGAAACTAATCTTTTCAGCCTTTGAGAGCGTGTAGCATGCAGGAGGTAGGTAGATTCGTTTCCCATTCTCTTGTGGGTGTAACTCCTTTCGTATACCCATGGTTTGCATGTCCTTTCTGATTTTCAATCCGTCTTTTGTTTTGCCGGGTATATTGAGTAAAGTCCCACTCACTGCCTCACCAACGTTCTTCACAATGTGCATGATGTCTAAGCAGTGTCTCACAGAAAGATGACGCCAATAAGGTAGTTCCCAAAAGATAGAACACTTTTTCCAAATGTTTTTCGCCGGTTTTGATGTGTTTCCAAATACATTTGCAATGTCCTTAACCTTTTCGTACACTTCCTCAGAGCTCAGAGGTAGACGGGCCACACGAGTTTCGGCTTGACCATTGAACAACTTTCTCTTCGTTACTCGATAAGGGTGATCTTCGGGGAGAAGACGTCGATGACACATATAAACATTCTTCCCACAATGTTTTAAACGGTCCGAACAAGTGTCTTCCTCGCATATGGGACATGCAAATGTTCCTTTAACCGTGTAACCGGACAAGTTCCCATACGCAGGGAAGTCATTGACGGTACAGAACAACAAAGCCTTGAGCGTGAAATTCTCTCTTGCATAAGCATCATATACCACGGTCCCCTCATTCCACAATAGCTTCAGATCGTCGATCAGAGGGGCAAGGTACACATCAATGCTATTACCTGGCTGCTTGGGACCAGATATCAGGAGAGATAACATGATGTACTTTCGTTTCATACACAACCATGAGGGCAAATTGTAGATCACTAGCAGAACAGGCCATGTACTGTGTTGACTACTCAATGTGCCGTACGGGTTCATTCCATCAGTACATAACCCAAGCCTCAGATTCCTATCTTCATGTCCGAAATGTTCTTTGTACCGTCTATTGATGTTTCTCCACTGAGGCCCATCTGCTGGATGTCTTAGTTTCTCATCACTCTTTCTACCCTCCGCATGCCATCGTAAGTTCTTTGCATCTTTCGGATTCGCAAACAACCGTTTGAATCTGGGTATAATCGGCAAATACCAAACTAGTTTTGCTGGAGGGCTTTTTTTCTGAACGGAGGAGTACTCACCATCTTTATGCTTATACCGGGACAACGAACATTTCGGGCAATTGTCCAGATGTTCGTATTCACCCCTGTACAACACACAGTTGTTTGGACACGCGTGAATTTTTTTGTACTCTACTCCCATTGGACACACCCATTTCTTTGCCTCATACGTGGTGGTAGGGAGACCGTTCTCATCCGGTAGCATATCATGAATCAGCTCGAGGAATGCCGTGAAACCTTTGTCACTCAATCCATATCTTCCCTTCAGGTTGAACAAATTCAATATAGCTGTCAATTTCGTGTACTTAGTGCAAGTAGGATACAACGCCGTTTTGGATGCGTCCAACAACCTTTGATACTCATCCGGCCGGTCGACAAATTATCCTCAACGTTATCAAGCATCTCGTCAATTTGTTCATCATGATAAGTCGACTCACTGTCAACATTGACTCCGGAAGCGCTTGGGAGTTCTGACTCGTTAATAGTATCGAATGTCTGCTCGGTTCTTGAGTTACACCGATCGTGACTGTAGGAAGATGAAGCATTATCTTCAACAGGTTCTCCATGAAAAATCCATTTTGTATAATGTGGCATGAAACCACGGGTCTTCACATGGAGTTGTACGACGTTGATGCTTGAATAATGTCTAACCACACCACAATCAACACAAGGACATGGAATTTTCTCCGCCTTTGTCCTGTCCTTGTGTTGCACTGCAGCTTTGCAAAACTCTTTCAGCATTTTGTCAAAATGTTCCCCTCTATCACCATACATCCAGTCACGCTCCATACTATATGTGCAACAGATCACAGGTGTGAGTTAGAGCCTTTGTAGAATATGGTCTGTATTAAGTTGCACATGTTTATTTCTTAATGGAGCATGACTGGGATGATTGTCAATTAGTCTAGCCTAACTCTAAGGTTGCAAACACAAAATAAACTAGCATTTTAAATTTAAGAAATTGTTGCACTTCTAAAACAGAAACCGGTGTTTAAAACAATATTACGAATACTTTTTCTACAAAAAATTCGGCATGACCTTTGCATAATTGTACACATCCCGTGCTTATTATTCAGCACTCACCAAAGTCATCACAACCACAAACATTCCAACAATGGCAGCAACCAACAATTAAAATAAATCAATTCTTTACTAGCTAACTGAAAACCAATTGCAAATTCAGATCATCAAATCAACTTTCAATTCTCCACTGTATAAGTTCAAACCGGTTTAGAGATTAAAAGAATCGAGAGTTAAAATACGTACTTGTTTTTTAAGGATTTATGGAGAGGGGAGACTGGTGCCTGAGAGGTAGGCTTCTGTGCGAGAGATGCAGCAATACCACTTCTGATATGTCTCTGCAAGGGAGCAACAAAAAATAAATTACAAAAGAAATGCATCAACAAATATGGAATGAAGCTAAATTATGTACTAGCACTTATATTTAAATACATAATTGCATATTAAACAAAAAATAAGGTTTAGTTACTTACTTGTGCACAGAGGAGGAAAGTGCAACAGTAATGGAAGAAGGCGGGAAACAAGAGAGGTGATTCACGGACTTGAATGTAGTGAGACCTGATAAAAAAATTAGATATTGTTAGACATATACACATACATCAAACAATATTAATTACGAAGAGATTTTGAAAAAAAAATCGGCATGACTTTTGCATAATTTTACCTATCCCATGCTTATTATTAAGCATTCACCAACCATTCATCAACACAAATTTCCATCACAAATCAAACTAATACCAACTTTATCCATCAAACCAAATTTTAATAATTTGTGGAAATCAAATACAAAGTAAAAAAAAGACACAACCATGCTTATTATTAAGCATTCACCAATTATTCAACAACACAAATTTCTATCATAAACCAAACTAATATATACCAAATTTATTCATCAAACGAAATTCCAATAATTTGTGGAAATCAAATACAAAGTACAAAAGAGAAAAATGATAAGTTAGATTATATTACCGGTTCGAAAATGAATTGTTCTCCGCTCCGCTTTCAATCTACCATAAATGGTAAAGAAGCTTCTTAAGTATTTATCTGTAGAGACACAAATATATAGACACAAGAGAAACTCAGTAGTTGTGTTTGTTCCTTATATGCAGTTAGGTTGCAAATTTACAGTGAGTGAAGAGAATGAAGAGATGAAGAGTTAATTAAAAAAAATTTACCGGTTCCTAAATGAATTGTTTTCAGCCCCTCTTCTCAATCGGGCGTGCGAGACGCGTGTAGCATACCAATCTCTACAGAGGCAACGCAGACGCAAAATAAATATGAATTGAGGGCGCAAAACTATATGCTTACAATGTTTATAATTAGCTTATAATTATAAGCACAAATAATGCTCAAACATTGTTCCACCCCATATATAAGCATAAATCTAGCCCAAATAAGCTAACCTAACTATACTTAAAAGAAGGGCCAAAAACAGCAAAAAATTCACTCGGACATTTCGTCAAACACCTTGTGTGCATACATAAATTTATTAGTTTAACAACCAAATCTTGCAAAGATTTCACACACACAATAAATATCAGCATCCACAATCACAATGTGACAACAATCTATCAATTTTAACAACACATTAACAATAATTTAAACAAAACCGAAATGAATTGGGTTTATACTCACCTATGCGCCTCGCTGGGCGGGAGGAGGGCGGCGACGACCACCGACGCGAGACCACCGACGGCGCGACGTCCGGCGAAGGCGGGAGGAGGAGGAGGGGGGCGACGGCAGTGTGGTGGTGGTGGCGTCGGGGTTTAGCAATTCGCCGCGGAGAACAGAGAGAGAGAGGGGTTAATTAGGGTTAATGAAATCGTAATTGTGTCGAGGCGGGCTGGGGGGTTAATTAAAACGACCTATTTCGGCGGTTCTTTGTTAGGAACCGCCGAAATAGACCCTCTGTAATAATAAAAAAAATTAAAAAGACCTATTTCGGCGGTTCCTAACAAAGAACCGCTGAAATAGGTCGTTTTAATTAAAAAAAAAGAAAAAATAGAAACACCTATTTCGGCGGTTTCGTGTAAGGAACCGCCGAAATAGGTCTCTTTTATTTTTTTATTATTAAATAGGGCCTATTTCGGCGGTTCATATCTAGGAACCGCCAAAATAGACCCCTTCTTTACAGACCGCATACATCTCGGGCCTCTATTTCGGCGGTTTTATCTACAACCGCCGAAATAGGGGCGCCGAAATAGACGTTTTTTGTACTAGTGATAGTAGCGCTGGTCTTCGGTTCAGGTTTAGGTTCTTCAGAGACAACGATGGGAGCCGACGGAGTCACCGTAGTGAATGTAGTGCCTCTACATGAGGATGAAGTTTACGGGAATAGAGTGGAGGTCGAGCAGCAGTGGATTTGGATCTATTGGTTTTCTTTTGAGGAGAGGAAGTTTCTGGACAGAGTTCAGAAGCAAGAACAACAATAGTGGGTTTACAATTTTCTGGTGCTGAGGGATTAGAATTTTGGGGAGGTTCAAGATCAACCAGGTTCAGAATTAGACGGTTGATTTCAGGGGAGATAGGGGAGGAACATGTTTCATGGCGGTGTCGGGAGTCTGGATTGATGGAGTATCATGATGAGATGGGGAGGATAATGGTGTGGACTGGTGAAATGGAGAATGGTGTTAAAGGGATGACATTGGTGATGGTTTAGGATTCGTAGTGGAGTAAATAACCTCAGAAGCATGATGTAGGGATGGTTGTTTTTCAGGCATGGATGAAGTTTTTTATGGTTTAGATGGTGGGTGATTGAGGGAAATTGACGTAGAGCTGGATGGTTCTATTAAGCTTACAAGGTAGCAAGACGTCGGATTAGTGAGTCAAGCTGGCCGGTGCGATCATTGAGAACAACATCATGAATGTCAAAGGGTGAAGAGGCCATGGTTGAAGCAAAAATAAGGAGTGATTGAACAAAAGATAGTTGTGAGAGGTGGAAGACGATGATACAGATCATCGGGTTTATAAGCAGGTTACATGTGAAAGTGGATAAAAATTGTAGTCGAGAAAAACCGTGATTGGGCGGGTGGCTAAGGTGGGACCGGGACAATGCAAAGGTGGGTGTTTGAAAAAATGAAAATTGTTCCCATTTTTTCAGATTGCAGACAAATTTAAATTGCAAGTAATGACACACGGTCTCAGGCAAGCAGAGAGACTCACACACTCATTGCAGATATTAGCAAGGGGGAAAGAGATACAACCGTGATTAGCTGGCGCGAGTCATTCCAAGCTACATATGGAGTGCTTCAAAAGGCCCTCGTTGAAGTGGCTTTGTGAAGATATCCGCAAGTTGATCCACTGTTGGAACATATTTAAGTTGTACTAGGACTTTTTCAACACAATCCCTTAAAAAATGATGCCTGATTTTAAATATGTTTTGTTCGAGAATGATGGGCGGGATTTTTAGACAAGTACAATAGCACTGTTATTATCACAAAATATAGAGGTACAAGTAGGAAGGATATGATAATCTTCAAGTTGTTGTTGTATCCATAGGATTTGAGCACAACACGCAGCAACAAACACATATTCAACTTCTGCAGAAGAGAGTGCCACTATGTTCTACTTCTTGGAGCTCCAGGCGACAAGACAAAAACAAAGGAACTGAGCTGTGCCAGAGGTACTCTTTCTGTCAAGAAGTGAAATGGTGAAGTTGGAGTTACTGTATCCTATCAAGGTGAAATCTGGTGAACTTGGATACTAGAGATAGTGATCATGAGAGTTCTTAAGATATCAAAAGATCCATTTGACACATTGTAAGTGGGACCCCTTTGGATGCGCTTGAAACCCTACGCAAATACAAACAACAAAAAAATTGTCAGAGTGACTAGCTGTTAAGTATAAGAGAGAACCAATCATTCCATGATATAATGTTGCATCGACTGCAATCCCTGTGTCATCAACTTCATGATGACTGGTAGGAGACATTGGTGTTGCAATGGGCTTCGCATCTTGTAACTTATATTTTATAAGAAGTTCTTGAATATACTTATGTTGATGTATGCGAGTTCTTTCTCGTCTTGAATAATATGGAGCCCTAAGAAGAATTTGAGTTCTCCCAAAGCACTCATTTCAAACTCACTACTCATAAGGTTATAAAAATGTTCACAAAGAGTTGGGTTGGCTGAACCATAGATAATATCATCAACATATATCTGAAAAATAAGAAGCTCATCTCCTTCCTCAAGAATAAATAAAGTTTTGTCAACCTTACCTTGGGAAAATCCATGTGTGATCAAGAAGGGGGAAAGACGGTCATACCAAGGTACCTGTTTTAGAACATACAAGGCTTTCTCCAACTTGTACACATATTCGGGATGCACTAGATGTTAGAAACCAGGAGACTAGGAGACGTACACATCTGTCAATATATCCATGTAGGAAGGCAGTCTTTACATCCATCTGATAAAGTTTGAATCCTCTAAAGGCCCCATAAGCCACAAGGATTTTGATAGCCTCAATTGGGCTACTGGCGCAAAGGTCTCATCGTAATCAATATCCTTAGCTTGAGCATAACCTTGAATGACTAGTCGTGCTTTGTTACGAGAGATGTTTCCAGAGTCATCCAACTTGTTTCAAAAAACCCACCGAGTGCCGATGGAGCGTGTTTTAAGAGGACTAGGAACGAGACGCTAGACGGAGTGCCTCGTTAACGAGTTTATCTCTTCTTGCATTGCCATAATCCAATCATGATCAACAAGTGCTTGATTGATTTTTTGGGTTCAACGGTGGATATAATGCATTAAAAGCACAAAGACTTTGATAAACATCTCCTCGAGTTTGTACACCAAGAGACGGGTCGCTTATGAAATTGTCCACCGGATGTGAAGAAGAGAGCTTCCAGGATTTTTTGGATTGAATATTTTGTACAGAGGAAGAAGTAGCAGTAGTGGTTTAAGAAGGAGTAAG
The DNA here is from genome assembly GCA_023374045.1 of Limonium bicolor. NCBI lineage: Eukaryota > Viridiplantae > Streptophyta > Magnoliopsida > Caryophyllales > Plumbaginaceae > Limonium > Limonium bicolor. Next base: position 226,031,900 of record CM041779.1, read on the forward strand.
GCTAGGCTATGGAGTTGAGGTATAGTTAGAGGTAGTCTAATTTGGATTTTATGGAGGTGAAACGTCATGAGGTTGATCATTGTCATTATCATCAGAAGTGTTGTTTAGTGAAGGAGATGGTGGAGGTATTTATGCAATAGGAACCATGGTATAGGCAGTGGAAGAATCAGTATTGTCATTTGGACAAAAAAATTTAGAGTCTTGATCTCAATTAGTATTGGAAGGTTCATTGAATCGAATGTATGGACTTTCTTCAATGCTCTGAGTTTTGATGTTTAAAACTCGGTAGGCTCTACTTTTGGACGAATATCCTAGAAACAGTCCTTCATCACTTTTACCTAAAAACTTGCACAAACAGTCCTTGTCATTGTTATGAATGAAGCAGTGACATCCAAATCGACGAAGATGACTAATATGAGGCCTTCCGTCCTTGAGAAGCTCATACAGAGTCTTTCGGATGAATAGAAGCTTGATTCAAAGCGTCATAGGCAGTGTTGACTTCCTCTGCCCAGAAAGAAGAAGGAAAACATGAGTCAAGTAAAATAGTTCTTTCCATTTCAACCAATGTTTGGTTCTTGCGTTTGACAACACAATTTTATTGCGGAGTTCTAGCAGAGGAAGCCTGGTGCTCAATTCCATTTCTCCTACAAAACTCATCAAACTGCTGATTACAAAATTCAGTCCCTTGATTTGTTCTCAAAGTTTTAACCATAGGAGAGAATTTATTAACCAGCAACTAAAACAATGACATGAATTAAGAAAAAGATGCATCTTTAGTACGAAGAAAGTTTACCCACGTCCAACGAGAGTAGTCATCCATTATGACTAGGATGTACCTCTTACCACTTTTACTTTGAACACACATAGGCCCACATAAATCCATGTGCAGTAATTCAAGAGGAGCTGAGGTAGACATTTTAGTTTTGCTATGAAAGCTAGCCCGAGTATGCTTACCTTTCACACACGCATCACATAGTGAGTCTGTCTGAAAATTTATCAGAGGCAGTTCTATTACCGACTCTTTCTTTTTGAGTTTGTTGTAATCTTTCCATGCACATGTCCCAAACAAGAATGCCACAAAGTTTGATTCTTGTCATTCACATCCAAACACAGAGTACCTCTAAGATAGGGAGTGTTCAAATCAATTTCATATAAATTATTGACTCACTTACCAATTGTCTTCAAGTCACCAGTGATTGCATTGAAAATCTTACAGTCAGTAGTAGAGAATAAAACTAGATTTGAGAGATCACAAATTCAAGGACACTTGAAAAACTATGTCCTAACCCAGTAACTAAATTAACATTATCAACTTTAAACTTAGAAGGATTACCCACAGAGCCAATACCAATGATTTCACCTTGCTTGTTGTCTCCAAAAGTAACCCTTCCCCCTTGATGACCAGAAAGAGTCGCGAACTTATCCGAGTCTCCTGTCATGTGTCTTGAATAACCATTATCCAGAAACCATAAGTCATGGTTCTTGAGTCCTTCTGCCTACAAGAGAATTATTGGTTAGTTTTAAGAACGTAGACGTACTTGGGTCCCTTTTAGATGAAGAATGATAAAGTTCTCGTGCATGAACAATAGTAGAAATACGTGAGATGTTAAAGGACAGATCTCAACTTAGTTTTCTACACACAGAGTCTATAAGACCATCGTAACCACAATAACCACAGATCTTCATATGAGGAAGTCGGGCATACTTCTTCTACCATCTAAATTTGTTTGCAAATTTTTCCCTTTGAAGTTTTCAATGAGAAATATTGTTAAGCTTGGTATCCATTTGACAAAAATTGACTTTACTCTTTCCAGGAAGGCATAATGGTGCAGACATAGATTTGAGAGAGTCCCCCCCTCTGTGTTTGTTTGAGAGTGAAAGTAAGAGATTCTATTTTTTTTTTCAAGCTTGTTTTGTTTAGCCTTTGCTTTGAGTAGCTTGTTTTTCAACCATTTAGGCATATCCATAGCTGAAATTTCATAGACAAACATAACTGGTTTGAAGGGTGGTGAGGAGAGTGCCTGAGTTTTTCTTTTGGTGTTTTTCTTACTGCAGATTGATTGAGAGTCTAGGATATCAATGAGTTTTTTCAAGTCCTTCAACTCTTTTTCTAACTTTTGAATGGTACTAGCAGACTTTTTAAGTTCTCTTTCAAGATATGTCCCTTTAAAATATGAATGTCCAGTCCTCATAGAGAAGAGCGATTTGCTCTTGTTCTCCAGTGAGTTCACATTCAGGATGACTAGGATCTATACTGCAGGCGTTATAATCTGAGGGTTTAAGTGTGGGTAATTAAATTAAAGAAAGAAATTAAACCCAAAATAAACTCGGGCTGCAAACAATCCCGGTCGCAGTAGTATAGTGAAAATGTAAGCGACGGATATCGAACCACGGGAACTAATGTACATATTAAGTACCTAAGCGTGTCACAGGAGGGGGATTAATTGACTTGTTTTATATAAATAAAAGGAAAGATAAAATGCTAAATTAACAGATAAACAAACGGGAATCTGGTTCCATTAATATAATATCTGTTCTTTCATGCTAGGTCTACTGGTTTAATTATAACTGTTTGGCAAGATTCCTGATATTTTCTTAAGGTCCGATGAAAACTCATAAGACTTCGTTCACCTGTAATGCAAGGTCCGATGAAAACTCAAGCAAAAGCCTGCGAACGGCAGAGGAGTTGAGGGATTACATTTGCAACTGAGTACTAACTTAAACGATGAAAATAAGTTTCCCCCAGTTTTACGCTTAATCAACCCATCTGTTTCCAACCGATGAAATCAAAACAGACTTAGTAAGCATTTTAATAAATTCATGAGGTTTATTAAAAAGATGGCGAGAAAACCTTTAACCGTAACAAACTTTATTAAAATTAAAACCAGTAAACATATTGCATAATAATACAGAAACATAATAATTATTCCCAGAGTATACGTAAACTAGCCTACATATTAATAGATAGACAGAGACAAGAGTAATAGAAATCATCCGTAATCACTCCGGCTCACTCTGCTATTTTGTATACGTAGGCTAGAGGTGGATTTGGTGGAATGTAAAATAAATAAAATGGAGAAGGCGGAAGGAGAGAATGAGATGGTGGTGAATTGGAACTCCAGAGGAACCACGGAAGAGCCTCCGGAAGGACACCGAAGAAGGTAAGCTGAGCGTTGTATTTATAGAGGGAAGAAGAATGAGCAGAGGAAGAAGAATCAGCGAGGAGCAGCTCATTGATTGAGCTCGTTGATTGAAGCTTCACTGATTGCAGGGGACAGGAACAACGCGTGAGTAATTTCAGGTAGGCGCCGTCTGAATCAAGTTGCGAGCGAGTCGGCGAAGAAGATAACCGTTTCAGATCTGTATTTTTAGTCACGTCCGCCTCCTCAAATGAGGCGGTTGCATGAGCGGTAAGAATTGTGTCCGCCTAACCCATGTATCCCTCTCTTGTCCGCCTCCTTGTCCTCTTGTTTATGGGGCGGTTGCATTAAGTTTGTCCGCCCCCTAATGAGGCGGTTGCCTCTATTTTCTTCATTTCTAGTGTCGTCCGCCCCATAATGAGGCGGTTGCATGCAAATCACGCATGCATGTCCTTCTCCACGTGACCTTCTTTAATCCTTATAAACATATATATGTTTTAGGTATTTTTCCTACAATTTAACACATAAAATACATCAGTTAATATAACAACATATTTATAGGAAAAACCCTAGATAAGTGAGAAACATTACTAAAAATGCTACAAATAATAGGGTGATAAAACCCTAATAAGTCTATATGTTTTGCACTTATCAATAACATATGTGGAAATATCTAAAGAGGGTACCGAATTAGCACTAGTAGCAAGGTTGGATAATATAGATACAGAGAGAGTCTTTCTTACCTTGTTCTGTGTGAGCCTTCCTTATCATGTGACATCAGACATATAAGACTCATAGTACCCGAATCTGGCTCTTCAGAGTTAGACTCACCCCAGGCAGCACTTGTCAATAATGATGACTGAAAGTTCTGACCCTAGCTATCATTTTGCTTGAGAGGACAGTTATTGTCATAGTGGCCAGGTTTCAAACATTTAAAACACACTCGATCAGTTGATCCTGGCTGCCCCTGATAATTACGCCCATAAGATTGATACAAACGACTCTAACTGAACTTATTAAGACTTTGGGGATTTTGTCAGGTCTATCTCTCATGAATCTTTTGAAGTTTTTTACTATCATTCCCATGTCTTCAAAGAATACACATATCCTTCTTCAATGATTCCATCAATTAAAGTGTCAAGTTGTTGAATTGGGTCACGAGTCATGGGGAAAACATGTTATGCCCCAGATTTTTTTGAATTTATTTTTAATTTGCAAAGGGGGACTAATAACATTGTGATCTTATTTTAGTTAGTTTATGACATTATTCTGAACTTTAGAAATTAGTGAGGAGGAAGGAGGGTTGGGATTGACTTTTCCCTTTTGTTATTATTTATTAGTTAGTAAAGGAACTCCTTTATTTTATTTTAATTCCTTTCCCTCTCATTACTAACATTATCTCATGACAGTTTCCTCGCTCTCTCAAACTCTCGTTCTGCACATCTTCTCCCTCCCTTTGCTTCTCCTCTTCTTCAATCTCCTCCTCTCTGCAATTCGATTGTTCTAGTGTTTCGTTGTCCGAGTCTGTTGGATCTCAAGTTGGAGATTCTGAGTTTGGTTGCTAGCGTTCGCTCCTGTTTCTTCACTCCCCATTCCGGTTCTGGTATTCCTTCGATTTGGTCGAGTGTTCGTCGTTCTAGCGGAGATTCAAGGAGGGCGTTTCATAGATTCCGTAGAGATAGGCTTTGCTTCGGATGTGAGGTAGGTGGTAGATGGATTTGGTTGAGTGAGTTCACCCATGGGGATTTCTGGTTTGTGATTTCGTTTCTGAATGTGGAGTTTGATTCTCTATTTTGGTGTGATTCCAACTTGTTTCTGAGTTCCATTTTCGTTTCGTTAAAGCCCCGTGGGAAGTGTTTTGATTGCATATTTTGTTATGAATATTTGATACTGTAACAATGGTGATTTGGAGCTTTGTTCCCGTTTGGTTTCGCCTCTGATTTTGAGAGTTTTGCCTTGTTCGAACATGCATACGAACATGCAAGTTCAGACAGCATGTATGGACGCGTCTGGTTTTGAAGGTTTTGGTGTTGTCTGAACTTCCATCCGAACATGAAAGTTTGGACGGGGTGCGAGGATGGATCTGGGTTTACTGTTCGACTTGTGTCCGAACATGTAAGCCCGGACACAAGTTTGGATGCCTGTGTCTTCTTCTTTCAGACTCTATCCGAACTTGTAAGCTCCACATATGTTCGGACTTGTGTATTTTGAGGTTTGGCATGCGTCCGAACATGTATGTTCGGACACATGTCCGGGCACCTCTCTAACTTCGCATAAATTTTTCGTTTGAACTCCGTTTTGACTTCCGTTTGCGACGTTGTGTTCCTCTCAGTGTGTATTATCTGTTTTGACATGTTTTAGCATGTGATTATATGTATTAGGATTCCGAAAGTTTTTTGTTTTGTTTTTAACCTTTGAATGGCTTTAAGAGTATGATTTCGACTTATGTTTCCGTTTGGCCTTCCGTGTTTTGCCTAGTCTTGGTTTAAGACTTGTGTTTCAGCTATGAATTCCGTTTTGTTATGTATAAGCTTTTGTGCTTTGATGTTTGTGTTTTACAAATACCATTATGTTCTGAAATGTTTAAGCTTCTATTTTGAGACCTAGTTTATGTGCATTCTGAGCCATAGTTGACTGGGTCGGGTTAACCCATAGCATGTTATGTAGATGTTTGTTTGTGTCTGTGGGACCATCGGGTTCTTTGGTCTTTGGGTCATTTTGTTCTAGGGATGACGGGCCCATTGGTCTTCATACCATTTTCGTGTTGTCGATGGATCATTCGATCCTTGGGTATTTGCCCTTTCTATATGTGTGTATTGTGAGCTAGGGTCCTACCTCTGTTTTGTAAGTGATCAATTTTTGTCTGCTCTGTCTGTTCTTGATTTTACAGTCTGATGTGTGCTTTTTGTCTTCTGAAAGTTTTTTATTTGTAAAGCTTTCGCCTACTGTCTTCTTCCGCTGTTTAAGGGTCGGTTTGACCATCATTGAGCTCTATTCTGATTTGAACTTCTGTTTTAGACTTCTGTCTGTTTAAAAGTCTTCCGGTATGATCTCTGATTCGGTTTTCACTAAGCTTTCATATGTATGTATATCTGCTTATGTTCAGCATTTGCTTTGACTATGCTCAGTTGATGAAGTTTATCACATGCTGGGCTATAGTTTGACTCACCCCTATATTCCGTCTGATTTGCAGGTTTTAGCATGTGGTCAATGACTTCTATTTTTGCTTTTTGTTTTAGCTTTTCGGTTTTGTATTCTATAATGTTGGCTTTGAGGCCCATCTGTATTTTGAAATTCGTTATGTATTTTAAGTATTTGGCTACCGCTTGTAATTTGAAAGACATGTTGTAACCTTATGTGTTAATATATGAGCTTTTTGATTCCGTTGTGGGGTTCCGATAGTGTAGTCTTGCGTGTCTTAGGTAATAAGCGTGTGGCGTGTGCGGTCTCGAAACCATGGTGGTTTTGGGGGTCGTTAAATTTAATGGTATTAGAGCCAGGTTTGGCTTTCGTTAGGATCTTCAGGTGTCTGTATGTCTACGCTTATGTGTCATTGTCTGCTATCTGCTATGTGTTATCTGCTACGTGATTTGTCTGCTATCTGGAATCTGTTGTGTGTGTGTTTGCTATGTGGTTATCCGCCATCAGAGTAGCGCAATGAAGTGTAGTGTATGTCTGGATGTGTTTTTTTGTCGGTATGTGAGTCTGAGGGAGTCGGGTCCTTTGGGAAAGGATCCCGTTTAAGAACTCTGACGTGTTTCAGCTGTGTGTTGTGTTGCTTGCTTTATGTTGTGTGCAGTGAAGTGAGTCCGGAAGGTGTGTTTGGTCCTTTGGATAAGGACATCTTCTGAGAGTTAAGTGTGGTTCCTAAGTTTTTGGGCTGGGTGGTTAGTAATCTTCTATTACGTTTCTTCTGTCAGTCAGTCACCAGTGAGCTCTGAGTGTTAGCTCCTTGTGAGGTTTGAGCATTTGAGATGTGAGATTCCTTTTGTGCGTGTGAGTGTTCGTAGTATTCCTACAGTTGGGTGCATTTGTTCCTATTCTGGATTTCATCAAATTTCGAGGACGAAATTCTTTTTAAGAGGGGTATAATATTATGCCCCCGATTTTAAGAGTGGTATAATATTATGCCCCAGATTTTTTTTATTTTGTTTCTGATTCGCAAAGGGAGACTAATAACATTATGATCTTATATTAGTTAGTTTATGACATTATTCTGAACTTTAGATATTAGTGATGAGGAAGGAGGGTTAGGATTGACTTTTCCTTTTTGTTATTATTTATTAGTTAGTAAAGGAACTCCTTTGTTTTATTTTAATTCATTTCCCTCTCATTACTGACATTATCTCATGACAGTTTCCCCGCTCAAACTCTAGCTCTGCACATCTTCTCCCTCCCTTTGCTTCTTCTCTTCTTTAATCTCCTCATCTCGGCAATTCGATTGATCTAGTGTTTCGTTATCTAAGTCTGTTGGATCTCAAGTTGGAGATTCTAATTTTGTTTGCTAGCGTCTGTTCCAGTTTCTCCGCTTCCCATTCCGGTTCTGGTCTTCCTTCGATTTGGTCGAGTATTCGTCGTTCGAGTGGAGATTCGAGGAGGGCGTTTCACAGAGTCCGTAGAGATATGCTTTGCTTTGGATGTGAAGTGAGGTTCCACCACGCGTAGTAACCAAGTGGCTAGCGAAGGGTACATGCCGCCTGCGGAGACAACAGAAGAGTCTCCTACCGACCCCAACGATCGGACCCTGGCGTCCAGAGAACCATTCTTTGGATAGCCTGCGAAAGAACGATAAGCCATATGGTTTTCCCCGCCTTCGAAGCAAAGCGAAACAAGGCCCTCTCCGATAGATTGGAAGTAACTATTCGGCAAAAGGAATAACTTATAGGAAAACCTTGTATATTGGAGAATATTCTAGAATAGTGTAGGCCCACAAAAACGGTTATACTTTATAGGGGGCCTATAAATAAGAGTGATAAGCTATGTAATTGGACAGGCTCAAAACAATACATCGTTAGGCATTCTCTTTGCAACCTTTGTCCAAACACGAATTCCACTCCATTTCATTTGGCGCCATCTGTGGGAAGCGAACGTCGAAAGACAACCGCGATCCAATCCACAGAGTCACGTTTCTTGTCTCTCATTCGACCATGGCACCATGATCAAGCAAAGGGAAGGGGAAAATGGCTGCAATCGGAGAAAACTCGTTCTCAAAGGAAGACCTCACCGATCTGATGAGGAGTTTTGCGCAGGAAGTTAATGAGAAGATCGCTGAAAGCAACGAACGGTTCCAACAAGAGCTGACGGATAGAGATCTAGAGCATCAGAAGAAGATCGACGAAATGGCGAGCGTAATTGAGAACCTGAAAGCGAAGAGTGGATCAAAGAGTGAAGAAAGTCGGAAAGAGAAGTCACCGCCAAAAGATGCCGAGGAAGACCACATCGACATGTCGCTATATCCCTTCACCGAAAATATTTGGAAGGCGAAGCTCCCACCGTTCTTTGTCGCTCCGACAATAGAGAAGTACAATGGAACCGGGGACCCCGCTCAACATATCAAGAAGTTCATCTTCGCGATGAACACTCAAGGGATCAGCTCCCAGGCACTCTGCAATTTGTTTCCGGGAACACTCGCTAAAAGAGCTCTAAATTGGATCTCCTCTCGGAAACCACAATCCATCTCAAGCTTCAAACAGCTTATAGAGGAATTTCAACTTTACTTTGCAGCGAGTAAAAAGATCCAGAAAGATACGATCGAACTGATGGACATCAGACAGAGAAGGGGAGAGACGGTGAAGGAGTACAGCGAGCGCTTGCATAAGCAAGTGACTGAAGTAGACGATGTGGATGAGAAAATACTGGTAAAAGCTTTCGGGAATGGATTGGCAAATCCAAGGTTGGCAGGGAAAATTGCTACCAAAGCACTGCAAACTCACGGAGAGTTAGCAGAAATGCTGCACGATTTCTTAAAATCGGAGATTGCGGAAAATAAGGCAAAAGAATTGGCCAATAGTTTCAGGCTGGCTAACGAGAAGAAGCAAGGAGGAGCACTGTCTGTTGGCGCGAGTTATGGGGAGACGTCTGCTTCGAAACCTTGGGGAGCAAGATACAAGCCGTATGGGAAGGATCTAGTCACGACATCCCATACTGGAGGCAAGTCGACATATGGAGCAAAAGTTATTACTATCACTCCAGGGAGGTACGCAGCCGCGGTAAGGGAAGGCTATCTTCCGCCCCCTAAGAAGCCTGCCTCAGGAGAGAACACATTGGCGTATTGTGAATTCCACGGGCACTTCAACCACAGGACGACCAATTGTGTGACATTGTCAAGAGAACTGAACAAAATTGATAAGCAAAAGAGGAAACAAGAAAAGCAGAGACAGGAAGCTTCCAAACAGCAAAAGAGTAACAACGACTACCAGAACCGATCTCGTTATGGGCATAACGGAGGTGGCATAAGGAATGAGGATCACCCCGAGTTAGACCATAGCAAATCTTTCAATTTTGGGGTCATAACTGGTTTGTTCTCAGAAAAGGGGCCATTCACGGCAAAAGAAAAGAAAAGGCATGTACACGAGGTCCATGAGAAGCTTCCGGAGAAGAAGATCCAAAAAAGGGAACCCTTACCGCCTATCTACTTCACGGAGGAAGACGAGGTGGGAGTCTACTACCCCCCATAATGACCCCTTTGTCATTCGAGCTCAAATCAATGATAGGATGGTAGGAAACATCCTTGTCGACAGCGGAGCGGGGGCAAATGTGATCTCCCTAGCGGCGTTCCGGAAACTGGAAATCCCGGACGAAAAGGTCAAGCCATTTACTGCTACTTTCGGAGGGTTCATCGGAGGAATCACGGCTCAGGCCAACGGAAACATCGATGTCACAATGACGTTAGGCCAAAAGGATGACCGGAGAACAGAAAGAATAACTTTGTACATCGTGCGAGACCTGTCCGGGTACAACATCTACTTGGGGCGACCCGGAATCAATGCTTTCGGAGTTGTTTGTAGCACCTATTACCTCAAGCTCAAATACTTGACAAGGGGTGGAAGGTTGGTATCCATCCCCGGGAGCCAGAAAACAGCAAGGGTGTGCGAAGTACAGATCACCGAGGATTTTCTGGAAGAGGACGTAGTCAAAGAGGTCGGATCCAGTCGAGAATACGGAGAGGGAGAGGCCAGAGCACGCATGCCTGGAGACACCTCAGAGAAGGTAGTGATGCCGGCGGAACAACCAAAAGAGGTACCCCTGAACACCGATCCTTCTAAATTTTCAAAATTGGGAATGCTTTTCACCATGATGAGCAGATTCGCTTAATGAGATTTTTGGAAAAAAGAAGAAAGACGTTCGCTTGGAGTCCAAAGGACATGCCCGGAGTGGACGCTAGCGTTATCCAGCATAACTTGAACGTCGATCCGAAGTTTCCCGCCATCCGACAGAGGAAGAGGATTGTAGGAAGAGAAAGGGACGAGGCTGCCCGGGCGGAGGTTGAAAGGTTGTTGAAAGCCGGTTTTATTAGAAAAGTTTTTTATCCAAAATGGCTATCGAATGTAGTTTTGGTTAAAAAGGCAAACGGAAAATGGAGGATGTGTGTGGATTTCACAGATTTAAATAAAGCCTGTCCGAAATACTTCTACCCTTTACCGTCCATAGATAAACTCGTAGTGGCAACAGCGCAGAGTAGTGTGATGAGCTTTTTAGATGCGTTCTCTGGGTATAACCAAATAATGATGAACAAAAATGACCAAGAGAAAACATCTTTTGTCACCTCGACCGGTATTTTTTGCTACAAGGTCATGCTATTTGGATTAAAAAATGCAGGGGCAACTTTTCAGCGAATGATTGACGAAGTATTCCGGGAACAGTTGTCCCGAAATGTGGAGGCATATGTGGATGATATAGTAGTAAGGAGTGATTCTATAGCCCAGCACATGGAAGACCTTGAGGAAACCTTCAACACCCTGGATAAATATAAGATCAAGTTAAATCCTGAAAAATGCGTCTTCGAAGTCACTCAAGGAAAGTTTTTGGGATTTATAGTCGGGCAGAGAGGAATCGAGGTTGATCCGGAAAAAACTCAAGCAGTTCTCAACCTTCCGCAGCCAAGAAACATTAAGGACGTACAAGCCCTGAATGGAAGGCTCACTGCTTTAAGTAGATTTTGCTCCAAGCTTCAAGAAAAATCAATCCCATTTTTTAATGTCCTCCGGAAAAATAAAAAGTTCCAGTGGGATATAGAGTGCATAGACGCCTTCGAACAAATCAAGAAAATGCTTCAGGAGCTTCCGAAGCTTGGCGTTCCATCACCGGGCCAGGATCTATTCTTATATTTGTCAGTTTCAGAATGGGCGGTGGCAGCGGTCCTAGTCATGGAGGAAGAAAAGAAGGAAATCCCTGTCTATTTTACCGGAAAGATCTTAACCGCCACGGAAACAAGATACTCTAATATCGAGAAAGTTTTGTTTGCTCTTGTGATCGCATCCAGGAAACTGAAACCATACTTCCAGTCGCACCGAATCACCGTCCGAACCAATTGGCCATTGAAACAAATCAACAAGAGCCCGAACGCCTCCGGAAGGATGATTACTTGGACAGTAGAGCTTACTCAGTTTGAAATCCATTATGTTCCGCGGACAGCAATAAGAGCCCAGGCCCTGGTTGATTTCATCACCGAGGCAAGTTTCTTCTGTCAGGAAGAACGGGAAGTCCCGTACAAGATATGGGTGGACGGAGCTTGGTGTAAAACCGGTGCGGGGATTGGGATTGTAATCTAGACTCCCGATGGAAGGAAAATGAATCATGCGGTAAGGTTGGAATTTGAAGTAACAAACAATGAAGTAGAATACGAGGCGTTAATACAGGGACTGGAAATAGCCTGTGCCTTGGGGGTGACGGAGCTGGAAATACAATCTGATTCCTTGCTTGTGGCAAGGCAAAGTGAGAACATCTTCGAAACAAAGGAGGAAAAACTGAAACTCTACTTGATAAAGGTACAAGATCTAAGGGCAAGATTTTCAAAATGCAATCTCCGGCATGTATCCAGAGACCAAAATATAGAGCCCGATGTACTAGCTAAATTAGCAAGTATAACGGAAGGAATACCGGCGGAAGTCCAGCTACAGTTAAAGAAATTCTCGAGTATAGGGAAAATGGAGACAATGGCAGTTGAAATAACCGATTTGAATGAATCATGGATGACCCCGATTGTCCGGTACATCCAGCAAGGGACACTACTGGAGGAAGAAAAAGAGGCCAAAACAATAAAAGAAGGGCAACATCGTTCTTTGTTGAAAACGGCCAGCTGTACAAGCGATCTTTTGGCAGGCCATCACTGAAATGTGTGACAGAGGATCAAGGACTAGAGCTTGTCAGCGAAGTCCACAATGGGGTATGCGGCAATCACCAAGGAGGAAGAACGATAATGCATAAAATTTTAAGGATGGGCTACTTTTGGCCAGCAATCCAAAAGATGTGCGGAGACTATGTCAAAAAATGTGTGCAGTGCCAGTTACACGGTCCAAGGATTGGAAACCCACCTGCGGAGATGAAGTCTGTCACCTCCCTGATCCCTTTTGCGAAATGGGGATTGGATATCGTCGGCCCATTTCTAGAGGCTTCTCCCGGAAGGTATAGATACTTGTATGCGGCGGTGGACTACTTCACCAAATGGGTAGAAGCTCTTCCGGTAGTAAATATAACTGCACGAAAGACAGAGGAGTTTGTTTGGAAGAACATTGTGTGTCGATTTGGCATACCGAGGATAATTATAACGGACAACGGCGCACAATTCAACTGCAAAAGCTTTAGGGAGTTTTGCGAAGAATGGAAGATTGACTTGAGATTTGCATCTGTAGCTCATCCACAAGCAAATGGCCAGGTTGAAAATACTAATGGACAAATCGTGAAGGCTCTGAAAAGAAAGTTGGAAGGTAAAAGAGGAAGGTGGGCGGAGGTGCTACCGCGGGTCCTATGGGCTAACGGAACGACTGTCAAGGGGCCAACCGGAGAAACCTCTTATAGATTAACGTACGGTCTGGAGGCGGTAGTACCGGCGGAAATTATGATACCATCAAAAAGGATTGAAGGATACGAAGAAGAAGAGAACGACGAAGGCATCCGAGATGAGTTGGATGTCTTGGATGAAAAACGAATGATCGCTGATTTAAAAAATCAAAATGACATATTAAGAATTGAACGTCATTTCAATAAAAGGGTAAGGGAACGGTCTTTTTCCGCGGGTGACTTGGTACTTCGGGAGGTAAAGCAACCAGCGAAATTGCAACCTCAGTGGGAAGGCCCATATATCATTCAAGCTAAGACAGATCGAGCATCTTATAGGCTCCAAAATGTGGATGGGAGTGATCTGCCACATTCCTGGCATGCTGAGTGCCTCAAGAAGTTCTATGTGTGATATCTTTTTTTTGGCTACAAGATTATGAATTGTTTGTTAAAAGCGCAGGAATGATCTAATATGGATGTCCGAAGATCTCACAAGAAGTAGCAATGAAGCGTTTTACTTGACGATCTCAGTTGTCTTGTTTTCAAAACGTTTTACTCTCCGGTAATGATGTATAAAGTTTTCGAACAAAAACAAAAAACATTGTAAAAACAATTTTTCTCTTACTCAAAGACAAGGAACAAAGAGTTTTAAGAAAAGAAAAGAAAGACAAAGAATATGGCCGACGATCTCACCATCAGCGATGGTAGAGTGTTTTGTATAAGACGATCTAACCATCAACGATGGTAGTGTATTTCATCCGACGGTCTCATGTCTTGAAGACAAAAGAGTGGTAAACCGACGATCTCACCGACTCGAAGTCGGTAGAGTGTTAAATTGACGATCTCACCATGTTTACAGTGGTAGAGTGTGTGTAACTAAAAGGTTACCGAAAAGAAATCTTGGCAAAAGTAAAAAGCAGTTTAAAGATTCCATATTAACAAAAGTCTCCGACTTTTGGGAGACCGGTCGCTCCGGTCATACCCGAAAGATCTGGCTGATTCATTTAAAAAAGGGGGATGTGATTTACAAAGCAAAAGTACTCCGGAACAAAGTATATGATGACTGTAACAAAAACTGTAACAAAAAATATAGTTTATGATGCAGGCCCTGCAGGATCTTCCGCAAGCTTCTCGGATTCTTGTGTCCGCTTCTAAAGGGTTGAGGTGCTTCCTCCGGAGTCTTCCTTGTTCTCGCCTACCGGAGTAAGAGCAGCATCACTTCGGGCCCGCACAATAGCTGATCCCATAAAAGATGGGGCAAAACATGTGTTCCCTGCGGGCCGTGAAAACCTCACCAGCTCTTCGTGATATCCGGTGGAACGGGCAAGAGCCTCAAACTCTAAGCTATCGTAAAGAGCTTCGTCCACGGATTGTTGCTTCTCGGAGAAGAACTCGGATACAACTCGTTGGCTCTCCCCGGTAAGTTTACGACACTGAGAAGAGAGTGTCTCTTTAAGACCTGAAACAGTACGGTCCTTCATTTGGAGTTCCGACTGCGTCTCTTTGAGAACCCCCTTTAACTTCGCAACCTGGCTCTCGTAGGATAAGGCAAGACTCCGGTATTGTTCCCTCTCTGACTCCGAAGTGATTAACGAAGCTTTAAGTCCAGACACCTTTTTAAGCCAAAAGTCGGAACTTCTGGCAGCCTCCGACGAAGGACTTGGGTTTTCTGCATAAAATACAAAGGATTAGCAGAATAATATGATAGAAAAGGAAAAAATGGAAGCTTTCGATGATATGAAGATTACCGGAAGCCTTTTTCTTCTGAGCTTCCAGCTCTTCCTCAAGCTCTTTAATTCGAAAAGTTGCCTGCGCAAGCTTTTCCCTCTCCGTTTCAAGGCTGGCTTGGAGATCATTCTGTTTGGCCTTAGCTGCTTGCAAGAGTTGGTTCCTTTTTTCCAACTCCGACTCAAAGGAAGACCGAAGATCCTCGGTAGATCTCCGGATTTCTTCAGCAACCTTCCGAACGTCTTCGGCTTCCTCTTCCAACACCCGCTTCTGATCGTCAAAAGAAGCCTGCAACCTGTTGATTGCATCCTCTTGATCGATGGATGCAGCTTCTTGGAGTTCCTCCCGGAGGGTGGCCTTTTCAGCCTCAAGATTAGCCTATGCTCGTGTAAGGATTTCTTGAGCCTTGGCCTTCTCTTCATCAGCAGCTTCTTGTATTTCTCCGCATGGGCCTCGTAAGAGCGAAGGGCTTAGGAAGAGTATTGAGACTAGGTCTCAACGAATTGGGCCATCGCCATGGCCTAAAAGGCAAGGGTATCAGAATCAGAAACAGAAGGTTTTACAAGATAAATATATACAAAGAAGTCAAACCTGAATTAAGGCACTCCAGAGGCGGTCAAAAGCCTCTCTCTGCGGAAAAGAGTGGCGGACGATGGCGTCAGAGCTACTCTCCCCAAAACGGAGTTTTTGTTTTAAAGGAGTCGGATGAGAAGCAGGGGCAAAAATGCCATTATCGTTTTTGGCCGCCTCTGCAGCAGTAGACCAGAAGGCCTTGTATGCCATTCCACGAACGTATGGAATGCGAGGAATCGGGTTTCCTCGGTGATAGCCCCAGTCCAGTTTTGAAGAGGGACCGCAGACCGAGGGATCAGCTCACGGTGGAGGAGAAGATCTGTCGCCCGCATGCTTGCTCCTAGCTCCAGACTGGGGAGCCTCCTGAGAAGGGGCGTCGGACGACTCCAAAGAAGAGTTTCCCTCCGCACTACCCTCGGCAATACCTTTGCCTTTACCGGGCGGAATGTCGTGAGCCTTTTTTACCTCCGGGGCACCACCTTCCTTTATTACGACCCCGCGCACGGGTCGACGCGCCCGTTCAGGCTCAGGGTCTACGGAGGGCGGAGCAGCAGCTACGAGAGGCAAAGTCATAAGTAATCAAACAAGTACAAAGTTAAAGCGAAAGAGAAAAAAGGCTGTGGAAAGGTATACCAGTGGAAAAATGGAATCGGTATTTTGAGTTTAAGCTTCATCTACGCAAAAAAAGCCATGCAGATCAGGGAAGAGGGATGATATGGGAGTTAAATCCACATCTTTTTGAACTCCACCCAGAATGCAAGCAGGAGTTGACACGGGAGTACCTGTTTCCGAACGGACAACAGCAAGGGGACCGGTGGAACCAGTTTCGGTAACAAGCTTTTCCCTTCGTATTAATTTTATTTTTGACTGATCAACTTTCTTGGGCCCCTCGGGGGCTTTCCTCTTAGTACCAGCGGTTTTGCTACCGGAAGGACTCCGAGCTTTTCCGCCAGAAGGGGCAGGAAGGGCTCCTTTTTTCTCTTCGGTGGCCCTATAGTCAACAAGCTCCCAGTTGTACCGGAGGGAGAATTTTCCGCCCGATTGAACAAAAGCTGCGGTACAAGGAGGAAGTAAGAAAAACATCCAAAAGCTAATAAACAAAGAAGGCACTCAGGAAAACACGTACGGTCAATCTTCGTCCGAGTTTTGTTCAGCTTCTCTTCGGAGAGGAAGAAGGTGATGGGATGAAGCGCTGATGAACTCAGCTTCTTAAGTATGTCTCCATTTGGAGAAGAATTGGTTGAAGGGGGTAACGGAGCGGCAAGCTGCCCCTTGGCTATGTCTCCGATGTGGGAGACTCCGATAAAAGTTCCCCTCGGCGGATAAAAAACGAACCAGTTGGAGGACCAGCCGCTCTCCAGGCTCACACGCTTGAAAAAAGAATACCCGGACACGGCCAGGACGGATATGTCCTCCTCCGTAGTAGTGGTGTTCACCCTGGTTGTAAGGAAATTCACAAACTCCCGCGCGTCGGGAGTAATGTCGTTCTCCGCACAGACGGTGAGGAAGGCGTGCAGACAGCCTAGGGCGTTGGGGTTCAGGTGGGCAAGAGTACATCGCCGACGCGAAAGGAAACCAAGAACAAAGGGGTGCGGAGGAAAACGCAAGCCACGGTGAAGATGCTCCCGGTACACCACGAAACCATCCCCGAAGTAGTTAAAGGGGTGCGCCGTCGGCTCCGGCACGCAAATCTTTGACCCCAGTGGGACTTGCACACCTTTCACGAGTTTTCTCAATTCTTTCACGGAAAGACTGGAACCGGTGCCCTAGCGAGGGTAGTCCCCACCGATATCTTCGGCAGGAATAGCAGAATCTTCTATAACGCAGTTTTCCCCGTCAATAAAAAGTGTCGATCCCGCCAGCGCCGGGGCGGAAGAGCTTGGGTTTGACAGGTCCATTGCGAACAGAGAAAGCCGAAAGATCCAGGCGAACAAGAAGCAGGGAAGGGCGCGAAGGAGAGAAGATGCAAGAACGGAAAAGCAGGAAATTGGGGAGCAGGGAAGAGAAGAAGAAGACTGACCGCCGTATAAGCAAGAAAGCGAAAGATCGAGGTCAGGAAGCAAGGAAGAAAATGGAGGACAAATGCGTGAAAACTCAGAGAAGTTCGAAAGTTTGAAAAAATAGAGGGAAGAGAAGAAGGGAGGAGAATGGGCTTAAATAGGCGGAAATTGGGCACGCTCTACCAAAAAGTAATCATAGCCTACTACTGCAAGTGTGTCAGGGAGGTAGCTTTAGAAGATGAGGAGGCGATAGTTGAAGCGAGGCGCGTTGCTGAGCCTCCGGTAGATCTCCAGCGGTAGGAAATCCAAACAAAAAGGAACAATTCCAAAACCTCTTTCCTTTTCTTTTTTTTTAAAAAAGAGGTATTGTGGGACTAGCAGGAGTGGAGCAGAATAATACCAATTTTTTTTAAAAAAAACGACAAGAAGATCTTTCCTTGCAGAACAAGAAAAGATCTTGTGGGAATGATGAAGTGGGGTTCCACCACGCGTAGTAACCAAGTGGCTAGCGAAGGGTACATGCCGCCTGCGGAGACAACAGAAGAGTCTCCTACCGACCCCAACGATCGGACCCTGGCGTCCAGAGAACCATTCTTTGGATAGCCTGGGAAGAACGATAAGCCATATGGTTTTCCCCGCCTCCGAAGCAAAGCGAAACAAGGCCCTCTCCGATAGATTGGAAGTAACTATTCGGCAAAAGGAATAAATTATAGGAAAACCTTGTATATTGGAGAATATTCTAGAATAGTGTAGGCCCACAGAAACGGTTATACTTTATAGGGGGCCTATAAATAAGAGTGATAAGCTATGTAATTGGACAGGCTCAAAACAATACATCGTTAGGCATTCTCTTTGCAACCTTTGTCCAAACATGAATTCCACTCCATTTCAGGATGTAAGGTAGGTGGTAGATGGATTTGGTTTTGTGTGTGCACCCACATGGATTTCTGGTTTGTGATTTCATTTTTGAATGTGGTGTTTGATTCTCTGTTTTGGTATGATTCCAACTTGTTTCTGAGTTACATTTTTGTTCCGTTAAAGCCCCGTGGGAAGTGTTTCGATTGCATATTTTGTTATGAATATTTGATACTATGTTCCCGTCTGGTTTTGCCTTAGATTTTGAGAGTTTTGCCTTGTCCGAACATATGTCCAAACATGCAAGTCTGAACAGCATGTATGGACGCGTCTAGTTTTGAAGGTTTTGGCCGTGTCCGAACTTCCGTCCGAACATGTATGTTCGGACCGGGTGTGAGGACGGATATGGGTTTACTGTTCGACTTGTATCCGAACATGTAAGCCCGGACACAAGTTCGAACGTCTGTGTCTTCTTCTTTCGGACTCTATCCGAACTTGTAAGTTCGAGCAGATGTTCACACATGTGTATTTTGAGGTTCGACATACATCCGAACATGTATGTTCGGACACATGTCTAGACACCCTTCTAACTTTGCATAACTTTTTTGTTTGAACTCCGTTTTGATTTCCGTTTGTGGTGTTGTGTTCCTCTCAGTGTGTATTATCTGTTTTGACATGTTTTAGCATGTGTAACACCCCTGCCGCTAATCCAGTCATTACCTCCTAATCCATCTCAATTACCAATACCAAGGCAGCGGAAATTCACTACAACAGCGGGTGTTACAATGCCGTTAGTCACCCACGTGACTAACAAGGCCAAATCCAAATAAAATATCCAATTAACATATCGGTCTGATGAACTTGAATACCGAGTAACAACAATACTATTACAATCCATTCCTTTACTGATTCAAATATAAATACAACCTTAATCAATTCTATACCGAGTTTTTACAGTTCTCAAGATTGCCGATAACATTTCGGACTTACAATTCCGCAATACAAAACAAATACAATTTCCTTAAACAACTACCCATGCTTACATAGCAACCTGTCCTACTCTCGAACGGTATTCGCTCCAAGTACCTGTAAAGTAAAAACAGCGCCCCAAGGGTCTCAGCGGATTGCTGGTATGAAATTCGCATACCCCGCCTGCTAACGGGGGTACGCTTACTTTGTCGAGGGTATGGGATTCATTTTAATTCATCATGCAAGGTATCAATATATTATACATGTACAATACTCCAACAATATTCAACATAGAATACAAACATTAACTAACATATCAAGGTAGTTAGCTTATTTCATCTAGCTCATAGGCCTTGAGGGTTTCTACCTCACTATGCCTTAGTCAATTATACCCCATCTTACCCACTCTCTTGGGTTACTCTTACTCAAGCCCTCTTATTCCCAAATTCAATTCAAGTTCTACAATACTCATCTCAATTCTCAACTCAAACTCAATTTCTTAAATCTCTCAAGTTTCAACTCAATTCTCAATTCTAAAATTCTCAAGTCTCAATATCAAATTCTCAAATCTCAAATCAAGTTCTCAAGGGCTATCTTTTAAGTTATTACCTATGACCTCCGGGCAGATTCATACACAAGACTCACCACCGGGCTTTCAAATACAAGTCTTACTTCCCCGGTTTCGACCCTACTATGAGTCTAGCATAGTGGGAAGGTTCGACTATCAAACAGAACTATATACTTAGCTTCTCAAATTCTCAAATGTCCGTTTCTCTACCGGACTACTCAAATACCCAAAACTCCTCTCTCGGAGTTATTTCATAATCTCGTAGATTAGCCTAGAAGTATCTCTCTCGATAACATCTATTAGCTTAGGGAAATTTTTCAATGTTTAGTATTCTCAGATTTAAGGGTTTCCCCAACTTATCGAATACTTGTATGTTCGGGACATTTACTCAAATTAGGCCGGATCCTCATAATGTGGGCCGACTATTTTTCTAAGGGAGTTTGATGGTCCCTTGTCATTCTTTTACTTCTCTCAAATGTTCATATCTTGAACTATCATCATCCTCTAATTAGAGGTTCATTACATACTTCCACTACTATTTGTTTTATGGATTAGTTCAATCCGGGTCTCTAACTGTTATCGGGAGTTTACTAATCCTGTACCACTCTCTCACGTTCTAGTGAGTTCATAGGTTGCATTATCGTTTCTTGGTTTGATAGTTTTTGTGTGTTTCCATGTTTTCGCTATTTCAAAAAACGACTCTTTCTACGAGTCCCTTACCAAACAATACTCATCTACGAGTCGGTCCATATCGCTAGGTTAGACCACACAATCATACAAGGGTGGTTAGTACACACTGCATGCATCAAGATGTACAATCAAACAATAGAACATTTTTCATGCTATTATCTTGATTAAGTCGGCACACAAGCACATAAATCAGTGTAGCCACGTTAGCATACAAGACATGAGAAAATCATACCTTACACTATAGTTTAACTTTACCGAGTCACCTCACATTGCTCGGTTTGCACTTGGTCCACTGGTAACATTCCAAATGTTCTTATTAACATGGGGGCGTTACGGTATGCAAATAACAACTACTCCCGTACTTACCCCATTGTCCCGTTATCCTTAGTTTTACTCTTGTCAATTTAAGTTCTTACGTCTCACTCACTTCTAGCACTTGTTTATACTTCTTAAGACCTTTACAAGTCACCAAACATCTCCTAAACATCATCTAAAACCATTACTAATCAATCCCTCATCATTAGGCACTTTAAAACACTCACGGTCATTTTCTGGGGGTGGTCCGGGACTTGGTCGGACCTAAAGTCCCGAACCAATTCATTTCCTAACTTTCGGCCTGTTTTTCCTCCCTTGGTCCGGGTCCTGGTCCTGGACTAGGGTCCCGGACCACCTGTTTTCTCAACTTTCGGGATTTTTTATGCTTGGTCGGGACTTGGTCCAGCCCCTAATTCCTGGACCGACTAAAAAGCTGCTAAAACTCCATTTTTCAGCCCCAATTCCAACCTAAATCCACACCTAATCATACCCTAATCTTTCCATATGTTTTCTACATATTTAAACACCCTAAAACACTCCTTAAACCTTCCTAAATCATTGATCCAATTCACCACCCAATTCTTGCTCAATTTCTACAATTTAAATTCTCACATTTTTGCATTTTGCACACTTGTGCATTTATAAACTCCTCTTGGTAGTTTACACTTTGTTCTCACTCCATTTGACCATTCCAATTCCATCCTAGACAAGTGCATTGACTATACCCAAGTTTAACTCTTATTTTCAAAGTCTTGCACACTAGTTCTCTTCTAGTTATTCCAATGCACTTCAGCACTCATTTGCTACAGATTTTACACACTCCAATCTCTCTCATCCAACTACCATTTCAAGGTGATCAATCAACCCAACTCCACCCCTTAAACACCTAAGTCCTCCAATTCACCAAGTCACCTTAAACACTTAGTTTCTACTAAAATTTGCCATAATTTCCCCATAAACCTAACATATCCAAACTCATCACCTAAATCTTTCCAAAACTAGCCACACCCATAAAGGGTCCTGCCAGCACACATAGTTCCATCCAAACTCATCAAACAACAATATAGCTCAAAATCTCAAATGCAATGACACTTAGGCCCTTAAATTAACACAATTTCACAATTCTCTCTCAAATCAACCAAATACATTTCTAGCACATATTTGGTTCATTTATTAGATTTCCCATCCCACGATTTATAGAGCATTCAAAATAACATTAGGGTAGCTTAATTACCTTAATCCTCTATTCCTTTTTCCAATTTCCTCCTCTCCTTTTTCTTAATCAAAATCGGCCAAGTTGGCCAACCACTAGCCAACCTCAAAATCAATACCCAAACGGGGAATTAGGCACTAATCAATACACCTATGCTCATTAATCAAGCTAGGATACAAGGGAAAGGTGCTTAAAGCACAAGGATGAAGAATTACCTTGAAACCCTAAAATGGGCTTTTGGTCATGAATCAAAGAGGGCTCCCCCTAAGCTTTTGAAGCTTGAATAAGGCTCATTCAAGGAAGGAAAAACAAGGAAATTGGGGAAGTCAAAACCGGCCACATAGGAGATGAAGGAAAGAGTAAGTTTTTGTGATTTTTCTTACCTTAAAACAATGTGGAGACTCCAAGCTTCAAGAAGCTCCAACTTTCTCTTCAAATGGGATAAACTCATGGAGATGAAATTCATCCTTTTGAGATTTTGAAAAGAGAGGAATGTAGAGCTTGATGAGGGGAGTTCAAATATGTAATTTATTTTTGATTTAGAGCTTTAATAGAGCTTAGGCATGAGGAGAAAGTGAGGAAGCCATGGGAGATTGTTGAAGGAGCTCAAAATTGGCAGCTTTGGGAGGAAGAAGGGAGCTCACGGTGGGGGAAAGAAGAAAGGAAAGAAAGAGAAGAGAGAAATGAGAGGAGAGAGGTTACTTTTACCTTTTATATTTTTGCTTTATTTTCTTTTGTTTTTTAGTGAGTGATGGAGTTAGAAGAGGGCTGGCAACGTAGGTATACCCACACACATAAGAATTCCAGCTTTTTAATTACAAAGGGGGAGGAGTATTTTGGTCTATCTACAATTAACACCCCATAAGTCCCCGTTTTTACACTATTCACTTACCGGAGCCCGTTTTCCGGAATTTTCTCGTTTAATTAATTTTAATGGTTCTTAAGCTTCCATTAATGTTCAATTATATTTATTTGATTGACTATAATTGTACGGGTCCGTTTGACCACTCAAAGTCACGTTTTTGGGTTTTCTCGAAAAACGTGTTTTAAAGCTTTGTTAGCGTTTTTAATCCGTTTTATGGATCCGTTTTCTTTGGGAATTGTTCCCGTA
Source organism: Limonium bicolor (assembly GCA_023374045.1). Taxonomy (NCBI): domain Eukaryota; kingdom Viridiplantae; phylum Streptophyta; class Magnoliopsida; order Caryophyllales; family Plumbaginaceae; genus Limonium; species Limonium bicolor. The sequence goes on from CM041779.1 coordinate 226,055,058, forward strand.
TATTAATTAGGCCTAACTAAGCCTTAGGAATCCATATAGGACCCTAACCGAGGTCGTATTCCTCCTATGGTCATGTAACACTGATTTTTGCGTTTTATGCTTTTTAAGCATTTTCTCTTTTCTTTTGGATTTATTTTCTTCACCAAAATTATTTAGGCACTATTAGGCCCTCAATTACCATATTAGAATTATTTAATCACAGTTTTAAGTTCGGGGTATTTCAATCTACCCCCTTAAAGAACTTTGCCCCCAAAGTTGGTGAATATAATATTGTTACTCACATAGGTATTCTATGCTAAGGTTATAACCGCTATATAACCTCACAGACTCCAAGGTCTGATTCAATGTATACCACACATTCAAACAAGTCGCTGCATGCATAGCAATCAAAAATATCCTTTGTCAACCTCTCCATGGGGGTCCATCCGAAGACAATTAGGCACTTAGTCCTCCCCCATATCGAGTGATCCCTCAGGTACCGGTCACGTTTGAACACTTATGCTCTCTGGTTTACAACCGTCATGACTTTAGGCACTTACACTCTCTGGCCCTACGGTCTTTTGGTTCTGATCAAATTCATTTGCACATCTAGAGATCCTCAGGCACTCACTGGTCAACCACACTGACACAGGACTTCTCTACGTCCCGCTGCCCTTGGAAAAAAATACAAAACACACACTACAAATGTCCTTCCGGTCACTTAGTACTGTTGCTCGTCCGTTGTAGTGGTTTCAAAACTAATTATCACTCCCACCAGCTCACACACTAGCCTTACTCCCCCGGTTTCGACCAGATACCGGGTCTAGCATGGTGGGGAGGTTCAGCTAGCACCCGTGGGAGCGGTTTCAAAACCGGTTCTCATTCTCAAGTTTGAAGAAAATCATTTGTGCCAAAATTAGTTGGGAAATTCATTTTGAGAACTCAATATAACTCCAAATTCCAATTTATGATAATTACACCTATTTCTAGCGTTATTACTCGTGCCTATAGGGAGCTTCAAGAGTCATTTAACCTCAATGTGATCAGAATCGGTGTTGAACTATCCTTACACCCCAATTTATGTTCGGTTTTCCTTGATCGCTAGCAAATCAAGTTCCACCTCCCACCTCAATTCAAACAATCAAGTAGTCAATCATTATTTCATCTTCTATCTTTTTAATCTTTCTAGTCATAATCACCAAGCAATACATTTTCCAATTCCTAGAATTCATTTACTCACTTACTAATCACATCAATTATTACTCAATTTATCTCCAAAATAATTACCTAAGGGATTCAAATGTATAACTTCAATTAGTTTTCTATCCTCCAACCATTCACAAGTAAAATCAAATCAAATCAAGTCACCTAGGGGACTTAATTCCCACTAGGTTCAACATCGGTTTCATACCGATTTATACTCATCAAATACCATATCTAACCTCAAATCAAATACTATGTCTAAGCTCAATAGACATGTACCATCGGGGTTCTCACTCCCCTGGAGTTTCTCTACTCCTTTCAACTTTTAATCTCTCAATTAACCATAATTACACTATGAATGGATACATATGTTTATGTAACAAGTACCAATCATCAAAACAAATTCTTTTACGCTATGCGCATTGTACTTTACACACTTATCACGTAAAACATACACTTTGCGGTTTTCGCTCTACCCCTCTTAAAAAGGGATTACACCCATGTAATCTACCATGTGTCAAAATTGGACATTGGTCTAAGGCGTTCAGCCGTCATGGAGTGGTTCAGCTTCCATGCGGTCTATTATACCATGTCCTTTGGTCAAAGGGTCTTAACTAATTTACTGGTTTAGTCCCTGCACCAAGAATTCTCATTGGAATTTATTTAACTCTTAACCGGGTTCGGTTCTAGCCTAAGCGGCTTCAAGGCATTGATAATTAGCCATTTATTCACTAGGTATATTTCACCTTAGAGTTCTGGGCCCACTAGCTTCTGTTGCGCGACCCTGATAGCTTGGGTTTATTCGCCCTTCTCATTATTCTTAATGTGTTACACATCACCTTATTATCCCTTTTTTGTTAGGAATATGGTTTGTCAATCAAGCGTAGTATTCCTTTACCGTACGCGAACTCAATGAGTTTCAGATTTTCTATCCAGTTCTTTGGAAATCTATTGTACATACTGTTGCGTACTCCTGTGATTATTCACTGGGTTCCTCCGACTTATTATCGGTTGAGGTTGAGCCACTACTTAGTTGTAGTGCTTCCTCTGTTGTCAGTGGCTTCTGAATTATGCCCACTTATCTGATTTTATACAAGTGTTCTTTACTTGTATGACCTTGCATTTTCTATGCATCATTCTTCTAAATGTTCATGGGTTTCCTACCGCTTTTATTCCGGTGGAATTCACTTCTTGTGATTGTTGGTGTGTTCCACACCCTTCGTGTTTCTTTAGCCTTAGGCCGTACTGTTTTTTCTAAGCTCTTGTTGAACTGGCTTATGCCATGTTCATTGGTATGTTTACAACACTTCCGTATCCAATATAGTCGGTTATTTATCAATTGGGTACTTTGCCCCGAAGTTTATTACTTTGCTATCAATTTGATCCTTTTAGGCTACACTTCCAGTTCCTTATGCGATTGCAATAGGAATGAACATTGCCTCCTTTGTGAGGTCTCTCATCACATGGTGTAGACTCCTGGCTTGTTGCCCGGTCTGTCTACCATCTCTTATTTAACAACTCCATAACATTGTGTGATTACTGAGGTACATTGGTCGCTTGCTGCGCACCATGCTTGTATTTGCTTACACTAGCTGTTACATTAGCTTATGCTCATGTATTTCTACCATTCATACAAGGGTTTGCCATTTATTTGGCTGATTACAAAATATGGTATTCTTTTGTTTCTGAGCTCCTTGAGCATTATTGACTTGTACTTCAAGTTAGACGCATACAGTGTTTCTTCTAAACCGGTTATTCTTTGGTTTTCGACATTTGCTATCAAAGCTTATTCCCACATTGCTTGGCAATGATTGTATGCTCAAGCTTCACTACATTAGTAGTTTTGAAAGAGATGTATTTTCAGACATCCACTGCTGACATCCTCATCTTTGGAATCTATGTGTTAACCGCTCTCACGGTCTCACATTAACAAGGGGTATCCCTGCACGTTGGTTATTAAGAAACCTTTACTAGTGCCATTACCGGCAATTCTCCTTATGGTTCTCAATAGGTTTTACAACCGTTGTATCTACGTATTGTAGCTGGTCCATGGCTTACTAGCCACGTTGCCTAGAGTTCTACTCATCATAGGCGGTTCACAAGCATTACTTCCCATATACCATCAATTGGTTTGGAGGTAATATCGGGCTCCATGATAAGGTCATCGCATCACGCTTCTGTTTATTAATGGCCCTTCAGGTGTTTCGATACTGTCGGCTGCCAATTGTCAATTTAGGGTGTCCCCTGTCAAGTGGGATCCTATCGGTGTTCTTACCGAGTGTTCGTTCTAATTCTTGTGTTTTTATCACGACATTTAGTTCGAAACCCTTCGAGGATCGCTCCTGGGTGTTATCAAGTTATTGTCACCTTCGGCTAACTTATGAGTATGTTCCACTGATTACCCCGCTTTGCGGTTCTGGATTTCGAATTATCCCATTTAGGGTTACAACGTCTCCCGTTCTTAGGGTAGACCATGGGTACTTCTCTTATGTTTTGAACGGGTTGATATCCTCTTGGGTGATGAATGGTATTCCCCGGTACCTTATATGATCACTCTGGGTATTTTACCTTGTCCATTGAACATTGGCGTGTTCATGTTAGGTATTTGCCTTACCGGGTTTAGACCGGGCATTCATTCCGGCTATTTCATGCATTTACTTCAAGATTTTTTTGGGACATTGCCAATGTCTTTACTCAATTGTTAGCGCTTCTCGCACTTCTTAACTCTTAATCATTCTCCTGGAGTGAGTTATTGAATCCTCTAGCTTCGTGATCTTACCTAAGTTCCTTCGATCATTCGAGGTGTCTAATTGTTCTGGTTTGAATTTACTTCATCGTCCGTAGAACGGAGTTGACTACTTTCCGTGTTTCCTACACTACTTGTATACATGCGTGGGGTACCTTATTGGTACGTTACCACTTACCCGACTAACTCACAAATGGTCTGTCAGGCCCGCAAGCTCCTTCGGAGTGCGGTCGTCCCACATCCCGTATTTGGGTACACTCGTAGAGCTCCTCACAGCCTAGGTGAAGTATTCTATTGTCAACTCCTCTTGTATCATTCTATGATAACTTACCATAATCTCTGGTTTTGTTTTTTTTTAAATCTGTGGTTTAAAAATAAAAGTTTGGGTTTGAAGAAAAGTTTTTGAGTTTGAAATAAAAATTTTCTATGGTGTTACCATGTTTGAGGTCTTGCCCAAGTTAGCTTCTCGCTGACTGCCACTAGTAGAAAAAATATTTTAAATGACGCACTTTAAACCACGGTTAATCACGTAACCGTCATTTAAAAACTTTATACCACGATTATTATCATTACCGTCACAAAAAGTGTCGGCGGGAATTTTATACCACGGTTCGCGCAGAACCGTCGTATATAGCTTGACGTGATGCATTTTATACCACGGTTCTGATGGAACCGTCATATATAGTTTGACGTGTTGCATTATATACCACGGTTCTGGGTGGAACCGTCATATATACTTTGTCGCGTTGTATTTTAAACCACGGTTTTGTCACAACCGTCATTTTTAGTCATGGTCAAAACGGTTTTCTTGGTAGAACCGTGGTATATAGTCTAAGCGGGAATTCAAATTTTTGGAAAATTAACGCGGCTCTTTCTCTTTCTCCTATTATATATATTTCTCCTCACTGTTTTACAACCAACACTGTCGAACAAATCAAACATGCTCTCTAGCCTCAACTCTCTTCTCTTCAACTCCTTTTTTTTTGCAACCCACCGGCGAACATGGAACTGTGCGCCTCTTCTTCAACTTCGCAACCCACCGGCGAACTGGAAAACAAGGAACACATGCGCCTCTTCTTCACAGTAATTTTTGCGAACAAGGAACAAATGCTCTGCGCCTCTTCTTCATGCTCTGCGCCTCTTCTTCACGGTAATTTTTACGAACAAGGAACACATGCTCTGCGCCTTTCTTCATCTTCATTGTAATTTTTGCAACCCTAACCGGCGAACACACAGTAATTTTGTAGCCCACCGACAAACACGGTAATTTTGCAACCCGCCGACGAACAAGGAATACAACATTCACTCATTATTTTGCAACCCTAGTTTGCATACAAGTAACATACATGTTCTGGCCTCTTCATTCTGCAGTGTTTGAGCTCTGTTGAGATTAGATTTAAGGCGGCGTTAAATCACCGACGATTTTAGAAAAAAAATGAGACTATAAACCACGGTTTAGGAATAACCGTGGTTTATTTGTTGATTTTATAAATTATATACCACAGTCTTAAACGACGGTCAAAACGAACCGTGGTTTATAACCTCACTTTTAAACGACAGTTTTAAACCGTGGTATATAGTTATTAGCTATATGCGACGCCGGTATAAACCACGGTTTCTAACCGTGGTATATAGGCAAAATACTATTAAAAACATTTTTTCCACTAGTGTGGTATGTTCGTTAATACGATGGTCAGGCCGTTAGGCCTTTCCAAGGTTTCCTTCTTCACATTCTTAGGATTGGTGATCCTATATTTGCTTCACTGTCATGGTGGTACTTTAGTAAATACTTGTTGGTTGTCAAAAGTTTTCCAAATGGCCCTGCTATTGCCGCACTTGCCTTGGCAAGTGCGCGGGTAGGTTGTTTTTCAGGGTAGCATATACCGGTTACGGTATTGTTTCCATCCGAATTTGGTGGTTCTATTGGATCTTTCTTTGATCTTTTGATTTTAGTGATCAATCTCCTGAGTAGCTTCTCAGTGTTCTTGACAAGGTTGTTGTTAATTCGGGTGCTTTCCCGATCCTTGAGGTTCTCCATGCACCTTGCTTCATTGCTCGTTCCCACGCCTTTACGGCGGTTACCGAGGCTTGATTAATCCTTAGGAGCTACGTCGTAGTCCTGTTGGTGTTTGTTTCATGAATACTCTCATAGTTGTCTGAACTATGTCGTCGGGTATTACTGCCTCTTGGCGTTGTAGGTTTGGAGTTATCCAACCTTGACTAATTCCTTAGTCGGTTTGTATACCGTTGACGGTATTATTATGCGTTTGCAGTCCGCAGACTCTCTTGTCTCAGGTTTTGTTATTCCGCCTTTTTCGCTTCATTGTGCGGTTGTGCTTCCCTTCTTGATGGCTAGACATGGTTCTCACGACTGCGAAGCACGTCGCCCCATGGTGTCGTGAATTTCATTATCTTATGGTTAGGATTCTCAATCTACCACTGGTAAGCGCGGTTGTTGTCATTCAAACGGGAACCATCTCCTTGATTTCCGGTTCTCGTAATCTACTGTATGACAGGTTCCTTCTCTTACAAGCTTTATTCATACAACTGCCAGATCGGGTTTACCCGAGTATGAGAGGTCTTTCCATCTCTCTAGCGTTCTTGTCCCAACTTTATAACGTGGGTTGCGGAGGGTGGGATTGGTTATTGTAGGTTTCCGGTTCACACGGAAGTTCCTATCTAGCGTACCTCACACGCTAACACTCAACCCTTAGCCCTAAATCTCTACTTCCTAACTCGGTATTTTCCTAAACTCGGTATTTCAACTGATACCACTTTTTGCAACACCCTGCCGCTAATCCAGTCATTACCTCCTAATCCATCTCAATTACCAATACCAAGGCAGCGGAAATTCACTACAAGCGTGGTGATACAATGCCGTTAGTCACCCACGTGACTAACAAGGCCAAATCCAATACAATATCCAATTAACATATCGGTCTGATGAACTTGAATACCAAGTAACAACAATACTATTACAATCTTTTTCTTTACCGATTCAAATACAAATATAACCTCAATCAATTCTATACCGAGTTTTAACAGTTCTCAAGATTGCTGATACATTTCGGACTTACAATTCCGCAATACAAAACAAATACAATTTCCTTAAACAACTACCCATGCTTACATAGCAACCCGTCCTACTCTCGAACGGTATTCGGATCCAAGTACCTATAAAGTAAAAACAGCGCCCCAAGGGGCTCAGCGGATTGCTGGTATGAAATTCGCATACCCCGCGTGCTAACGGGGGTACGCCGACTACTTTGTCGAGAGCATGAGATTCATTTAAATTAAATCATCATGCAAGGTATCAATACATTATACATGTACAATACTCCAACATTGTTCAACATAGAATACAAACACTAACTAACACATCAAGGTAGTTAGCTTATTTCATCTAGCTCTTAGGCCTTGAGGGTTTCTACCTCACTGTGCCTTAGTCACTTATACCCCGTCTTACCCACTCTCTTGGGTTACTCTTACTCAAGCCCTCTTATTCCCAAATTCAATTCAAGTTCTACTATACTCAATCTCAATTCTCAACTCAAAATCAGTTTCTCAAATCTCTCAAGTTTCAACTCAATTCAAATTCTCAATATCAAATTCTCAATATCAAATTCTCAAATCTCAAATCAAGTTCTCAAGGGATATCTTTTAAGTCATTACCCATGACCTCCGGGCAGAGTCATACACAAGACTCACCACCGCGCTTTCAAATACAAGTCTTACTTACCGGTTTCGACCTACTCTGAGTCTAGCATAATGGGAAGGTTCGACTATCAAACAGAACTATATACTTAGCTCTTCAAATTCTAAATGTCCGTTTCTCTACCGGACTACTCAAATTCCCAAAACTCCTCTCTCGGAGTTATTTCATAATCTCGTAGATTAGCCTAGAAGTATCTCTCTCGATAACATCTATTAGCTTAGGGAAATTTCTCAATGTTTAGTATTCTCAGATTTAAGGGTTTCCCCAACTTATCGACTACTTGTATGTTCGGGACATTTACTCAAATTAGGTCGGATCCTCATAATGTGGGTTGACTATTTTTCTAAGGGAGTTTGATGGTCCCTGTCATTCTTTTATTCTCTCAAATGTTCATATCTTGAACTATCATCATCCTCTAATTAGAGGTTCATTACATACTTCCACTACTATTTGTTTTATGAATTAGTTCAATCCGGTTCTCTAACCATTATCGGGAGTTTACTAATCCCGTACCATCTCTCACGTTCTAGTGAGTTCATAGGTTGCATTATCGTTTCTTGGTTCGATAGTTTCGTATGTTTCCATGTTTTCGTTATTTCAAAAACGACTTTTTCTACGAGTCCCTAACCAAACAATACTCATCTACGAGTGTCCATATCGCTAGGTTAGACCACACAATCATACAAGGGTGGTTAGTACAAACATCATGCATCACGATGTACAATCAAGCAATAGAACATTTTTATGCTATTATCTTGATTAAGTCGGCACACAAGCACACAAATCAGTGTAGCCACGTTAGCGTACAGGGCATGAGAAAATCATACCTTACACCATGGTTTAACTTTACCGGGTCACCTCACATTGCTCGGTTCGCACTTGGTCCATTGGTAACATTCCAAATGTTCTTATTAACATGGGGGCATTACGGTAAGTAAATAACTACTCCTACGTACACCCGTTGTCCCGTTATCCTTAGTTTTACTCTTGTCAATTTAAGTTCTACTTCTCACTCACTTCTAGCACTTGCTTATACTTCTTAGGACCTTTACAAGTCACCAAACAACTCCGAAACATCATCTAAAACCATTACGAATAAATCTCCCATCGTTTAGGCACTTTAAAACACTCACAGTCATTTTCTGGGAGTGATCCGGGACTTGGTCCGGACCCAAAGTCCTGGACCAATTCATTTCCTTACTTTCGGCCTGTTTTCTCTCTTGGTCCGGGTCCTGGTCCTGGACTAGGGTCCCGGACACCTGTTTTCTCAACTTTCGCGACGTTTTTATGCTTGGTCCGGGACTTGGTCCGGCCCCTAAGTCCCGGACCCTACTAAAAAGCTGCTAATACTCCATTTTCAGCCCCATTCCATCCTTAATCCACACCTAATCATTCCCTAATCTTCCACATGTTTTCTACATATTAAAACCCGAAAACACTCCTTAAACCTTCCTAAATCATTGATCCAATTCACCACCCAATTCTTGCTCAATTTCTACAATTTCAATTCTCACATTATTACATTTTGCACACTTGTGCATTTCTAACTCCTCTTGTAGTTTACACTTTGTTCTCACTCCATTTGACCATTCCAATTCCTTCCTAGACAAGTGCATTAACTATACCCAAGTTTAACTCTTATTTTCAAAGTCTTGTAAACTAGTTCTCTTCTAGTTATTCCAATGCACTTCAAACACTCATTTACTACAGATTTACACACTCAAATCTCTCTCATCCAACTACCATTTCAAGGTGATCAATCAACCCAACTCCACCCCAAACACCTAAGTCCTCTAATTCAAAGTCACCTTAAACACTAGTTTCTACTAAAATTTTGCCATAGTTTCCCCATTAAAACCAACATATCCAAATCATCAACTAAATCATTCCAATACTAGCCAACCCATAAAGGGTCCTGCCAGCACACATAGTTCCATCCAAACTCATCAAACAACAATATAGCTCAAAATCTCAAATGCAATGGCACTTAGGCCCTTAAATCTACACAATTTCACAATTCTCTCTCAGATCTCCCAAATACATTTATAGCACATATTTGGTTCATTTATTAGATTTCCCATCCCACAATTTATAGAGAATTCAAAATAACATTAGGGTAGCTTAATTACCTTAATCCTCTATTCCTTTTCCAATCTTCTCATCTCCTCTTCTTTATCAAAATCGGCCAGTTGGCCAACCAACTTGCCAACCTCAAAATCAATACCCAAATGGGGAATTAGGCAACTAATCAATACACCTATTGCTCGTTAATCAAGCTAGGATACAAGGGCAAAGGTGCTTTAAATCACAAGGATTGAAGAATTACTTGAAACCCTAAAATGGGCTTTTGGTCATGAATCAAAGAGGGATCCCCCTAAGATTTTAAAGCTTGAATAAGGCTCATTCAAGTCAGGAAAACAAGGAAATTGGGGAATTCAAACTGGCCACATAGGAGATGAAGGAAAGAGTAAGTTTTGTGATTTTTTTAACCTTAAAACAATGAGGGAGACTCCAAGCTTCACGAAGCTCCAACCTTCCTCTTCAAATGGGCTAAACCCATAGAGATAAAAATTCACCCTTTTGAGATTTTGAAAAGAATGGAATGTAGAGCTTGGTGAGGGGAATTCAAATATGTAATTTATTTTTGATTTGGCGTTTTACTGGAGCTTAGGCATAAGGAGAAAGTGAGGAAACCATGGGAGCGTGTTTAAGGAGCTCAAATTCGGCAGCTTGGGGAGAAGAAGGGAGCTCACAGTGGGGGAAAGAAGAAAGGAAAGAGAGAGACGAGAGAATGAGAGGAGAGAGGTTACTTTTACCTTTGTCCTTTTCCTTTATTTTCTTTTGTTTTTTAGTGAATGGGGAGTTAGAAGAGGCTGGAAACGTGGGTATACCCACACACATAGAATTTCAGCTTTTTAATTACAAAGGGGAGGAGTATTTTGTTCTATTTACAATTAACACCCATAAGTCCCCGTTTTACACTATTACTTCCGGAGCCCGTTTTCCGGAATGTTCTCGTTTAATTAATTTTAATGGTTCTTAAGCGTTCCATTAATGTTCAATATTTATTTGATTGACTATAACTTTTACGGGCCGTTGAACCACTCAAAGTCACGTTTTCGGGTTTTCTAGAAAAACGTGCTCTAAAGCTTTTAGCGTTTTTAATCCGTTTTATGGATCCGTTTTCTTAAGGAATGTTTCCCGTATCAATTAGGCCTACTAAGCCTTAGAATCCATCTAGGATCCTAACCGAGGTCGTATTCCTCCTATGGTCACGTAACCTCATTTTTGCATTTTATGCTTTTTAAGCGTTTTATCTTTTCTTTTGGATTTATTTTCTAGTCACCAAAATTATTTAGGCACTATTAGGCCTCAATTACCATATTAGAATTATTTAATCACCATTTTTAATTTGGGGTTTTTCAGCATGTGTTATATGTATTCGGATTCGAAGTACTCTATTTTGTTTTAACCTCTAATATGCTTCAAGAGTATGATTTTGACTTATGTTTCCGTATGGCCTTCCGTGTTTGCCTAGTCTTGGTCTAAGACTTATGTTTCAGCTATGAGTTCCGCTTCATTATGTATAAGCTTTATGTTTGGTGTTTGTGTTTTACAAATACCCTTTTGTTCTGAAATTTGCAAGCTCCTATTTGGGTCCTAGTTCTATGCATTCTAAGCCGTGGTTGACTAGGTCGAGTTAACCCATAGCAGATTACATCGACGTCTATCTATTTTTATGGACCGATGGGTTCTTTGGTCTTCGGGCCATTTCTGTTCTTGGGGGTGACGGGCCCATTGGTCTTTGACCATTTCTGCATTATCGGATCATTCGATCCTTGGGTATTTGCCCTTTTGTTTTGTGTGTGTTGGAACTTAGGGTCCCGCCTCGGTTTTGTAAGTGATCTGTTTTCGTCTCTCTGTCTGTTTCTGATTTCTGACTATCTGTGGTGTGTTTTCCGTCTTCTAAGAGTTTCTGATTTGTAACTTCTGCCTTCTGTCTTCTTCCGCTGTTTTAAGGGTTGGTTGGCCATCGTTGAGCTCCGTTCTGATTTGAACTTCTATTTTAGACTTATGTCAGTTTAAAAGTCTCCCGCTATGATCTCTGATTCGGTTTTTGCTAAACTTTCGTATCTGCTTATGTTCAGTATCTGTTTTGAGCATGCTCATCTGATGAAGTTTATCACCTACTGGGTTATAGTTTGGCTCACCCCTATATTCCGTCTGATTTGCAGGTTTTAGCATGTGGTCGAGGACTTCTGCTTTTTCCTTTTGGTTTTGGCTTTTGGTTTTGAATTCTGTAGTGTTGGCTATGAGGCCCATCTGTATTTTGACATTCGTTATGTATTTTAAGTATTTGGATCCCGCTTGTAATTTGAAAGACATTTTTTAACCTTATGTGTTAATATATGAGCTTTTGATTCCGTTGTGGGGTTCCGATAGTGTAGCCTTGCATGTCTTAGGTAATAAGCGCGCGGCGTGTGACGGTCTCAGAACCAGGGTGGTTTTGGGGTCGTTACACAACATCATAGTAAGAAGAGTCATTTTGAGGTAGCTATTTCTGGTTTTGAGATTGAACCTGTTGGGCTTGGTTAGGGTTAGAAAATGAAATTAATTGACAAGAAGAAGCAAAATTACCTCTATTCTTTACATTCTTGTTGTATTGGTTGATGGACTGCAAGTAGGATCCAAGACCAGTAAGAGTCCACATGTCCAAATTCTTGGAGGCCCAGGTGGAAATCACGCTTTCAGACCATTCCTCAACCAAGTTGTCTAGGAATTTTTTGTTCATGTTTTTACTTGATTCTTCAATATGAATTTCTTCCATAGTTGCAGTACACTCCATAAATCCGGACAACGTACCTTCGAGAGACTCGCCCGGGTTGCCAACTAAATTCTTATAATCCATCTGAGTTCCTAAACCTTGGCGGACTTATGCCCTAAGGGCGGAATTAACTAGAGTCCTTTACGGATACTATATAGTCACCCCTAGAAATTATCCTATAGGTACTAGCCGTTAGAATAGTGGGTGTCCCCCATGCTTAATAGACCATTGGCCTATATGTTGAAGGTGACTCCCTAAACCCTAAGACACACATCTTAAAAAAATGTTATAATCTAAATCTTTTAGTTTTGTTTTTTTAAAAGACTTCCAATTCAAAATTCTTATCATTCTTCCAGCTCCTTATTTCCCATTGCAAATTCAGAATCGTCTCTCAAAATTTCATGTTTTTATGATTATTTTGTTAAAATTGAATTAATAATCCAAGTGTTCTAAAATCCAAAAACAAAAGGAGAAGAGAGATTTAGTTTTAAATTTGAAATTTTCTCATTCCAAATAAAAGGGAATAACTGTTCAGAATCCAAAATGTTAATAATAATAAGTTTCTAAAAGTGTAACACCCCTACCGCTAATCCCGTCATTACTTTACAATTACTTACCTTCGCAGTGGATATTACTTACACAACGGCGGGTGTACAATGCAGTTAGTCACCCACGTGACTAACAAGGCCAGTTACAATGCTACATACTATCGGTCTGATGAATTTGAACATACCGAGTACTCTACACATTACCTTACTTTCCATTCCATACTCAATTCATAAATCCAAATACAACTCCAATACAATACTATACCGAGTCTACTATAATCCACAAGTTATCGATACAGTTTGGACTTCCATTCTCGCATTACAATACAAATACAGTCCCTATTACTCAACTACCCATGCTTATACAGCAGCCCCGTCCTACACTCTCGAACGGTGGTTGGCTTCGAAGTACCTGTAAATGAAAACGGTGCCCCTAGGGGCTCAGCAAAAGGCTGCATATGAAATTCGCATACCCCGCGTGCTAACCGGGGTACGCCGACTACTTGGTCGAATATACATGGAGTTCGTTTTACATGCATACATACACACTAATACTACAACAATACAAGCATCCATACTTACACACATATACAAGATTCAACACTTACTAGGGAAGACAATTTATCTGTCAATCGTTCATGTTAGTTATTCATTCATCCGGTTTAATCGGAGGCTCTCTTTCTCCCCGTTCGGGTTCATAGGGCTTACACAACTCATGTTCTTACTTACTTGTTTCTTTACTCATTCTTCACTCATTACCTTACTCATTACCTTACTCGTGCTTTACTCAATACTCACTACTATACTAATACTTACTCCTTACTCAATACTCATTACTTTACTCGTTCATACTCAGTACTCCATACTCATTACCTTACTCGTACTTACTCATTACTCGGTACTCATTGCATACTCATGCTTAATTACTCCTTACTCAATACTCGTTACTTTACTGTAACACCCCAACTCAATCCAAATGTGGTCTCGCAACTTAACAGCTTATACATATACATGTCACAGCGGAATTCTTTACACTCCAGGACCTTGCCACGGTCTGACTACAGAATATACCGAACATTAGTACAACAACCTTAACCAATTACATTTCCTTCTTACAATCCCCTCATATCCTATACATCTTACTAACTCAATTGCCATACGAGTGTACATGCACAACCCGTAGGCCACACTTAACCCTTCACACTTGCACCCCTTCTTACTCTCACGACGGCCGCCTCCTGATGTTCACCTGTGTAGTAAAAACAGCCCCCAAAGGGGGTCAGCACGAATGCTGGTACGATCCTCTCATGGCCCCCAAGCTAACGTGGCTACGACGACTAATTGTCGATAGCATGGAGGTTGATTAGATGCACAACATAATAGAAAGTGCAGTAAACAACAACTCAGATATGAACAATCAAAGTTCACACACAATGAACGACTTAAATGCGTTCCCTTAATTAGAGTTAATTATTAACTCCTTAAGTAATGTTCCCTCTTAATCTTAGTCCATCCTTATCTCACCTCAATCTTAGTCTTATCTTAATCTTAGAAACAACCATCCTTTAATAAGGAGTGGATGTAGCTTATCTTAATCTTAATAATACAAACCATCCTTTAAAAAGGAATGGTTGCAACTTATCTTAACCTTACCTTAATCTTAATAATACAAACCATCCTTTAAAAAGGAATGGTTGCAACTTATCTTAACCTTACCTTAATCTTAATCTTAACTTATTCTCAGTATACAAACCGTTCCTGGAGGGAAATGGTTGTATCCTAAGTCCAAACCTGGGATTTAGGTGATCCCACCGCACCATCTTAATGCCACCTACCCTGGACGGGAGTCCAGCGTAGCTGAGCCGGCAACCGGCCCTAGGCTACAAGTCCGAAGACAAGTCCTTAAGCGGAAGTCGAATCTGCTATAGATACCGACCCCCTTTCCTTAGCATGCATGACCGGAGTCAGTCCCGGGTTTCCTCACTCAAGTTCCAGTTAGTAGTAGTCTCAAGACCATGTTTGTTGGTTAACCTCTTTCGGTTTATATCAAACCCATATTAGGGAGTGTTCCTTAGTCTCACTCAATTCCTTACTAAACGTTGGTTAGTAAGTTCTCACGGTATGTTGTGTTAGTTTTCAAACATCACACAACAATACAATAAACATAATATTCCAGTTGCATGCTTTATCTTGTTTAGTGAACACACAAAACAAATAGCACACAAGCCGAGGGACACCTCGTTAGCAAGCAGGTCACAAGAAGAACTGTACCGTACATGAAATACCCCTAATCTTTAAAATATAATTAAATGATCTATTAATGATCTAAGATGATTATTAAACATCTAAATAAAATTGGGGAACAATCTAAAAGATCTCAACAAGGCCAAACACGCCTTAAGATCGGTAAAGCCAAAAATGTGCTTTAAGACACCATAAAGATTGTGTGACCTCAAATAGGATCCAAAGTGGATTCCTAAGTATTATAATAAAGTAAGGAACACAACAAAACTATTCTCAGAGGAACTAAGCCCAGAAACACCAGGCAACACAAAATGTGCGCTAAAACTCCTTAAAGCACGTTTTTGTGAATTTGTCTTCTAAATTAGTTTTAATGGCACAAAAGGTTATAATACCTCTAAATATATTTATATCACATTATATCATATTAGGAATTTAATTTCCAATTTTACATATTTTTACAAATTTAATATTAAAATATTAATAAAACCCTAAGTGGGGCCCGCATGAGTCAATATGACCAAGCATGGTCAATGGTCAAAATTATTGACCCATTTGGACCAAGGAAACCGGCTGGCATAAAGAGAGGAGGCAGCTTGCAATAATTGTTGCACAAATTGATACCTAACTTCAATTTGCAATAGTAACCTTTACTTTTTCCATTATTTCAAATCTTTCCACTCTTTCCTTCCTTCCTTGTCCGATTTCCTCTTGCCCAGCCGAGCTCCTCCCTTCCTTTGAAGCTCTCAAGGTCTGTTCTTGAGCATGGAAGGCAAGACTAGCTCCTAAGCTCCTAATGTAAGTGTTTTAATGTCATTTTTAGCTCTTTTTCTTCATCTTCTCACCACCAACACCTAGATTTCGTGGCTCATCAATTCCTATGGCTTATTCTCAGTGTTCTAAGGTTAGAACAAGAGCTAAACTCGGTTGAGACCAGTAGAGGGACCAAGGTTGTTCAAATCTACATTTTAAGGTAAAAATGTGCTTTAAGCTCATAACTTTTGATTCCCTTCGAGTTTGGCTGTGAAACTTTGGTCATAGCCTCATATTCTTCTCCGTTTCATGTGGAATCTGTTGTTTAGCCATTTGGAGCAAGGGTGACCAAGATCCAAGAGAAATACTCTATTTTAAGGCATTTTTCCAAGGTAAAACCTAATAACAAGGTAACATTTCGAGATCTAACAATTTCCTATGTCAATATGGTGGATCTAACACCTTGTGGTGTGTTTGGTTCAGGTCGAAACCACTTAGAACTTCCCTTGCATTTTTAAGGTGATTTTTGCCTTAAATCTTACATTAATTATTCCTTATGGTTAAGCTCAAGCTTGGAGTGTAACAATATCTTGTTTTTGTGTATTAAACATGTCTAAATCATGTGGTGATTTTTCCTACAAGTGGCCGAGAGCATACAAGGCATAATCAAGGTATAAACACCTTAAACTTATGATTTTTGTAATTTTTAAGCATATATATATATATATATATGGCCGAGAGTGAACTTACATATATAGGTCATATTGACCTAAAAATGGAAAAAAATGGCTAAGATAAATTAAGCTAGTCATTTAAGAGATTTAATTAACATAATGGTCAAATTATGACATTATGTGGAAAAGTAAATAAACCATGGTGAGGCCGAATATATATGCTATATTTTGAGACATTTATTGTGTAATTTATTTTGCAAGTTCAAGGTTGTAATAAGGCCATGTCATTAGGCCATTCTAATTTAAGTTTATAAGCTTATTTAGTTTATTTATGCTTATAATTAAAATTGGGGCCAATTCGTAATTACTAGGAATTTAGAAAGCTGTGGGCTTAATTTAGAGCAATTTAGGGTTTTTAAATGAATATAATAAAAATTATAACATTTTATAAAATTTTGGGTCAAAATTGTAAAAATAGAAAAGTATAGGTTATTAATAGTGATTACCGAAAAATTGGTTCCCATTTGGTATTAGAAGTCAAAGTTGACTATATAAGAGACTTTGACCAAGTTTGGAAAATTTAAGAAATTAAAATACTACCTTATAATAAGATACTTATTAAATTGTAAAAGATTTATAAGATTTGGGGTAGTAATGTAATTACCGAAACTTAAGGGTGCTAAATAGAGTTTAGTAAAGTCCTTAAGTTAATAGAAATTTTTAGAAGTTTATTTGGTTAAATTTGGAGTTCATATGAACTATATAAGTATATTATATGGTATTTTATAACATTGTTACAAATAGGTGACTAATGCATAGAAACCGAGATTTAGAGGAAAAATAAGGTTAAAATAATGTTTATAACCTTTTGGTATGGTTTGGTAATTTTTGGAGTTATATATAAGGTTTTATTAAGAAATGAGTATATAGTTTTAAGGGAATTAGAAAAACTATGTATTAGGAATTGAGAGTGAATTGTGGTTTTATAGAAGTTTAGTGGTTATAAGTAAAAGCCGAAAATATTAAGGGCCATTGGGTATTTTATAAACAAAGTATGGTTATAGGTTATAATTGTTTTAAATGACTTAAATGTCATAAGATATGTTATATAACAATAATGTAACATTACATTAATTAAGTGGTGGGTTTTGTAAATATTAAAGGACATAAGTGCTGTTCGAAAATAATAACATTTTTAAATGGAGTTTATAATATGGTTTTTAATGTTATAAGAGTTATAACACTTATAATATAAGAGATATTATAAAGAATGAATATAGATTATAAGATTTACCATATAATAAATAAGTTCCATAACACACATATATAATAAATATGTGTAATGGTGTAGAAAATGTGATTTGGTTCAATAATTATAAATTATCATAATTAAAGTGATAATAGTTAAGGAGAAAAGAATTATAAACATTAGTTATCAAAATTCTAATGTTAGAAGTATACATGGAATAATAAGGATTGTAAATAATTAAAAGTATAGTTTACAAATGAATTATACCACATTGAATAAAAAAAAGAGGTGAAAAGAAAAGAGACAAACCTTAGAAAAATAAATACTAAGGAGAGATGCATAGTGCATGACAAAGAACCATACATGCGATAAAGAAACAAACTATACGATCTGCAAATATACATTAGTTTACATGCGATAACAAAGTCCAATAATAAGTCCATTAATATACAAGATAAGACTACGCATATAATGAAACACTTTTCCAATCTCGAGTTAAACCAAAAGCCCGACAAATATTGACAGTTAACAACGGGGGGTTAACCGGGAGTTAATAGTGACGGTACGGGGTACCGTAGGATTGTGTTGTTATACAGTATGCTAATCAGTAGCATTATGTATTGTTTAGACTGTTAGAGGTGACACAAGGAGCATAGGAACTTGCTGGTTCATACTCCACCGTAACACATCAGGGTGAACGGTATGTTGTTATGTGTCTCTGATTGTCTCTGAGGGCTTCCTCAGTTCAGACTTCTGTGTGATCTATGATAAGATTGTTTGTCTGAATGTGATAATTAATATGCATGAATTGTATATTTATAGCTGCTTAATATTACTGTTGTTGAGTTAACAGTACCGGTTCGTATATATGAACCAATATATATAAAACGAACTAGCGGCTATGGTGCTATCTTATATGAAGTATAAGTAACGTCAGTAAAACGTTGTAGCACTAGGATAATAAGATATACATATTATCCGAGAACTTTTATACGGAGCATTGGCCTTTCTATACGCCGCTCTCTATCTAACACTGGATCCCGAGTTTACAGACTCCGGATTGGACTAATGACCTTAGTCTGCTGTGTTAGGAAAATTTGGTAATGCGGTGCGATGCAATAAATAATTAACTAAGGAAGGAAAGTAAAGCCAGGAGGATGTGGCTCTTGGTGCGCGCTGTGATCACAAAAACGATACAGGATGTCCGCGTACGGGTCCGCAAGTATCAAGAAATTTCCCGTGAGCTAGAATGGCTCGTTGGTCGGAGACTCTACCGTTGGAGTGGCTACTGCCGTGGGTGACCCGCCATAATATATGGGTAACTAGAGACATGTCGTTTTAACGAGGCATTGTCACTAGGTATAACTGAACAAATAATACAGTTAAGAATTATACAGTGGCGAACGATATTGGTTTCTACACCATGGACGAGAATTAATACTTGGTTACTATCCTCGTTGTTTCGCTTGATTGTTCATTGGTTATACTTGTGGTCATGTTTACATGTTGATGGTTGTGTTTATTGTATGGATGCTACTTTTAATTGATTTGCAGTTTTAAATGTTAAAACGGTATTGCATGTAATGAACCTCATGCTCTCGACCAAATAATTGAGGGGTCTTTGGGGGCATGACGGGGCATGTGATGACATACTCAGCAGGGGCTGATTCCATACCACAAACCACTTTCATGCAGGTGACTAACTGGTGGGCCGCAGCAAGGCGTGACTACTGTGATATTACTGTTGGTTTAGACTTGGTACGGTGTGATACTCAGGTTGTTTCGGACTCGGGTTGCTTAACCGAGGTGTATTTGGTTTAGTTGCTCACGGTCTGTAATAATTGTTGATGTTAGATTTGTTTTAAATTGTTTAAGTACTGCTATCTATCTCTTGTGGTCACTGCGGGAATACGTTTCGCAAGTTGATTATCAGGTAAATCGTTATCACCCGTATGGGCGTGTGATAACAGTGACACCATTAGGGCGATAGTTTATTGTTTTACCGCTGCGAGATTTTATTGTGCACGACATCTATAGGATTATTAGGAGCCGAATTAGTAGGGGTGTTACAAAAGTGGTATCAAAGCGGAGTACCGCTCTGATTACAAGAGATAGTAGCTTAAGTACCGTGAGCCTAGGATATTCACACACCAATACCAAGTAGATAGTTGTAAATGATTTGAGTTAGGTTATGGTTGACAAGTACAGTACTTATACCAAGAGCTGACCTTGATTCTGAATTCTTCAGATGTCTTCTGGGAGGCGATCAGCAGGCAGAGGAAGTGGTGGAAGAGGCGGCGGGCCTGGAGCAGGTCCTCCGGGGGCCCCAGCCGCGGGCGTGGCTGAGACGGTAGCTGGCGTCTTCGCTCAGCTAGCCCAGATGGGAGGTATCTGTGGAGGGTGATTTTTCGGTATGAGGGGGGTCTATCTAAATATGGTATGACTAAAAGCCTAGATCCTATGAAATGCCATTCTGTGGAGGGTGAAAACCCGTTATTCATGGCAGCCCTCAAATACCTACTCTATCGTCCGTCTTTCCCAGAAAGCATAAAGGGAAGTGCAAGTGTGCACTTCACCCGCTCTCGATGGGCTCCACGCGGACTTATGCCCTAAGGGCGGAAATTGACTAGAGTCGCCACCTAGTTTGACCTATGATAACTAGGAAGGAAGATCGGGTTCTAAGAACTGTTAATTGACTCTGAGATTATTACCTATGAATAGGACTTATCTGGTCATGTCAGAGATTCTGTGTGGGTTCGCACTGGGTTACACCCCTTAGAAGTGGCAACGACCACGACTTCGGATTGTGCCCGAGGAAACCTCGGTCTCCAATTGTCGGGATTGCCTTCTTTCAAACCTTATTAGAGAGATTCAATTTAAAGCCAAAGGATAGGATTGAGAGGGGTGAGGAAAGGATGAGTTCGAGTTAGAAATAGGCTGGTCTTGGATTTGGTTTGACTTGTATTGAGAAGTTTTGATTGTTTTGAGAGACTGGAGGTTGTTTTGGCTTTCACGGGGATTAAGAGGATGATGGGAGTTTTGAGGAGTAATTGGTCATTTGTGGTGGAGTTAAGGGGTTTCAGATTATTTGGTGGCATTGAGTTGCTTGTTTTGTGAAGTTCGGATCTAGAAATGGTTGGGTTTTGAAGTGTTTTGGGAGTTGAAAGTGTTTGAAGAGAAACTCGGGTTTTCAAAATGATCGAGTATGGAAAAGGATGCTTGGTTTACAGGTGTTCGGATTTTGAAGATGTTTCAGATTTCTGAGAACCTTCAGGAATTGGAGGTCCTATATGACTTAGAGTTGGTTCAAAGAGGAATGAGAAGTGTTTATGGGTCCTAAGCCTAATGGAAGTGTTGGATTGGCTTATTCAGAATTGTCTCTCTTAAAGTTGATTTAAAACCGAAGAATCATTTTTTTTTTTGTTGTAAAAGGGCGGATAATCCCGAGGGATTACCCTATGTACCCCCTCACACGACACTTAATTAATGGTAAGTGCCGAGGCTCGAAAGATGGGGTAATGAATTTATGTCGAAAAATAGGATTCAGAGAGAAACACCATGAATGAGGTGTTCTCGATCGAATCCTAATAACGTCTCTAACTCCCGGTTTTAAAACGTTAAAACTGAGAATATTGAAATCGAGTGGAAGGGAGTTAGACGATTCTGAAATCCCGGCTGCAACTAGGAAGGCAGTCACATCCCTAGCACCCCGCCTCGTAAAAATCTTGGCTGCAATTAGGGGATGTTAGTCACCCTAATGCCCTGCCTAAAGAAGTCCAGACTGCGACAAGGGATGTGACGACCCCAGTGCCCCGCCTCGGATTTTTATTTTGGAAGAGAGACAAGTGATGTCTAACTAGGGAGAAAACGTTTTGAAAATGTTAAACATCTCATGTTCCCTAAAAACCGTTTAGTTGAGTTTGAAATTTAAGTTGGAAAACTTTAAAAGTTGTTCGGAATTCTTGATGAAGAACCACTGATTTTGAGAAATATTTTTAGGAGAAAACTTTCTGTATATGTGAGAAGAACTTTCTGCGTTTGAGAAGAGTTTTCTGTGATGTGAGAAGAGTTTTTCCTTTAAAATTCCACAAAATAGTTTCTTTTTGAAAACTTGAAGAAAATTGGATAAAATAGTTGTTTGAAATCTAGAAAGATAGATTTTTGGATTTTGGATTTTTAATAGAATTTACAAATTGAGTTTGAGTTGAAAGGAAACAGTTTTGAAAATGAGTTGGCTTTGACATTGAATTTGGTTTGAGTCGAATTTGGTTGGTCAAAGTTGGACTTGGTCAAGGTTGGACTAGGTTGAAGTTGGACTGGTTTGAAGTTGGACCCGATTGGGCCTTGATGGACTTTCAAGTTGGACAGAAGATTGTTTTTGGACTGAAATGGGCCTTAGGCCTTTTTATTTGGGCTAAAGGTTGTTTTTGGGTTGATTTTGTTTTATGGCTGAAATGGGCCTTGGGCCTTATTATTTGAGTTTGAGGTGTTGTTAGGCTTCTGGGCTAGTTTGAGAAGTGGAGTTGGGCCAATTTGAGAAATGAGATTGGGCTTGGGTTTCAATTTTGGGCTGAAATGGGCTTCCCAATTTGGAATTGATCTTGGACTTGAATTTTGAATTGGATTGTTTTTCTCTTCTTTTTTTTTTATCATAGTAAGATGTGGTTTGGGTTTAGGGTTCACCCAATTTATTAGGTGGGACCATGGCTCACCTAAATCTCTGGGTTCCCCTCTATCCTAAGGCTTGGTCCTAAGGTCTAATAACTATGGCTTAAAAGGAGATTAAAATAGGATCGAATTTGTGAATAGCAAGGTAATAGAAATAAGAACGATACATGCACAATAAAGAAGTATAAATGAATTCTGATCAGTCAAGGCTAACGAGGACTAACGACAAGGTTTTTTACTAATCCAAATTTAGAGACCAAATCATGGATATAAGCATATGTACATTGACAACCCACGTGCTCTATCTCCCTTCTTCTCTTTTTTTCTTTTCTACAGGTTTTTAATCAGCCTTCATTGCGCAATAAAAACAGATGTCCCCTTTTTACATAAAAATGAATGTATACACGTAAACACAATGGTATTCAAAGGCTCATGGAGTAAATTGCAAGTTTTCATTTAATCAACAAATCATGAAGCATCTATAACTCTGACTGCCAGGACCAGAGAGCAAGATGTCGGTATGTACAGATTCCAGAACATAAGCATGTATTAAGCTTAGCATGGGTGCAGTGAAATTGGGAGCAGTGAAGCATATAGACATATACAGACATATACACTCTCATGCGAATGTACATCAAACTCGGAGAGTAGACAGTTATTCAAGTTAGAATAGAGTACCAGACAATGAGCAGTTCTTCCCTGTAAAAGAAAGAAAAAAAAACATAAAATCCAGCAAGCAAAACAAGCAAACGCATCAGATATAAAAAGAAATCAAATGGACAGAGAAAGCAAATGAATAGGGTAGACTACGGATGTCTCATGTCGTGGGTGAGCCCCTCTTAGTTTCTTATCAGAAACAACATATTCAAACGGCTGTCAAGGTTGCAAATGAAATATGTCCGTCAGATCAACTAATTCCCATCAGAAGTATTGAAAACCTGCTGAGAAGCTCAAAAGGACAACTATATAGTGAAATATGAACATATCTTCTGTACAGAGTAAATCGACCTCCCATGTCAAATATGAATCAAAATCAAACTTGGTTTGATGGAATCTCAGCAGAAGCTAAACAAACAATTTAAACTAGTATCAAACGATTACAGCAAGGAGGCAACCAAAGGTTTTCCTGCAAAGAAACCAGTATTCAGACACAAAACAAGATAACTCATGTTGTTTTCTGTTGTAAACAGCGAGACAAAATGAAGCGAACAACAAAGAGAGTTGGAGTTGCTAATGATAGCATGAACGCATCAGATTAATCTCACAACAGTCGTAAGTATGTTTCAAGCACGATGTCACAAATGGATGAATTCTTTTTGCATTTCTGCTGGTTTGGAACCGAAACGGAGAGAAGGTTATGGGATGAGGGAGTTTCGATGGAGAGTGACAATTCCAGATGTCTGGGGTGCAGCGCTTACGCGGTGGCTCGAGACGGGAGAAGAAGAACAAGCGGAGGTGATGGTGAGATAATTCTCGACGGGGAGACGAAAAGAAGAAGAAGTTCAGGGTTCTTTTCTTTTGCAGGAGCTTTCAAAACGTGAGTCCAGAGAATTGGAAGATTTAGAAGAATAAAAGAACATATGTTGTTGGCTGGTTGTCTCGGGGAAGATGATCGAGCGACCGAGCTAGAAGGAGACGGCTATCGTAGGGTTTTCTGGGTTTGATTGTTGAGAGTCTCGACGTTTGGAGTGGCGTGATGAAAATAAAGCTTGAGAATCAAAACTGAAATTGCGTCCCCCCCCCTTGGTCTTACTGTTGTTCACTGTTTTATAGAGAAATCGGGATGAAATCGACGGGATGAAGTAGATGACAGTGCCTCTCATTTTTATCCTGTTAGGGTTTTTGAGCGGGTTTGGGCTTTTGTTTGGGCCTCTAGGTCCAATGTTTGGAGCTGTAATGGGTTTGAGGGACTGGGCTGGACTAGACTTCAATCAAGTGTGGATTGTGTTTGTGAACTGAAAATAAAAGTGTATAAATTGAAATGACAATAAAACCACTAATGTTAATGGCAGAATAAAATAAAATATAAGAAAAAATGGATAAACGAATAAATAAATAAATAGAATATAAATAAGAATAAGAATGTGAAATAAGTGAATAAACAAAAGGGATGGCTTTGAAACAGGAATGTCGTTGGAAATTCATTTTCGCAAAATCGTGTTTTTATGAAATGCTTTGAAAAAGACTATAAAACGATGGTTTCGTTTCGGCACGCACGCTAATACGTTTTGAAAAAGAAAGGCGACGACCCCTCTTATTGTAATTATTATTTTTTGAATTTTGCTTTATGGGGTGAGAATTTTTGGTGTCTACAGATGGCTCCCCTTGATTCAATTTTGCAAGCCTTTGCAGAATTGGATCAAGGTTGACGGGGCGCCAAAAATTCTCACTGCGGTTTAGTAGTGCATTTGGGACGCGACCGTGAGTGTATGAATGTGATTGAAAGTACGAGGACTTATGACGAGCCTCAGTTAGACCTCTTGACATCTAACTCTAGGACTTATGATGAGCCTAGGATACTAACAATAGGGTTGATTTAGGGTGCACGAGGACTTATGACGAGCCTCAACTAGACCTCTTGACATCTAGCTATAGGACTTATGACGAGCCTATAATGCAATTGAAAGTACGAGGACTTAGGAGTGCCTCAACTAGACCTCTTGACATCTAGCTATAGGACTTATGACGAGCCTATAATACTTACAATAGGGTTGATTTAGGGTGCACGAGGACTTATGACGAGCCTCAACTAGACCTCTTGACATCTAGCTATAGGACTTATGACGAGCCTATAATGCAATTGAAAGTACGAGGACTTAGGAGTGCCTCAACTAGACCTCTTGACATCTAGCTATAGGACTTATGACGAGCCTATAATACTTAAATGGAGTACCGTACTAGTAGCGTAATAGCTGCCTAGCAGGTGGATGTGAAACGATCTTGCGCTAGTAGCGTAATAGCTGCCTAGCGAAGGAAAAACGGCGGGACCGCACTAGTAGCGTAATAACTGCCTAGTGGGTTATGAAATGAACGATCTCGCACTAGTAGCGTAATAGCTGCCTAGTGGAGGAAAAACGGCTGGACCACACTAGTAGCGTAATAGCTGCCTAGCGGGTGTAAAATGAAAGGCGACCGTACTAGTAGCGCAATAGCTGTCTAGCAGGTGTAAAACGAAAGGCGACCAACTAGTAGCGCAATAGCTGTCTAGCAGGTGTAAAACAAAAAATTTGACCGCACTAGTAGCGTAATAGCTGTCTAGCGGGTGTAAAATGGAAGACGACCATACTAATAGCGCAATAGCTGTCTAGCAGGTGTAAAATGGAAAATTCGACCGCACTAGTAGCGCAATAGCTGTCTAGCGGGTGTAAAATGAAAATTCGACCGCACTAGTAGCGCAATAGCTGCCTAGCGGGTGTGAAATGAAAATTCGACCGCACTAGTAGCGCAATAGCTGCCTAGCGGGTGTGAAGATGCGTAAGACAGTGAGCAAATTTTGTGGGTATATGCAGATGATATGTGATGTGAGGTGATTAACCAATGTATTAGTTGAATTAAACTCCCTGTTTGTGGATGTAGGTTTTTGTGTGAGCAGGTGGCTCCAGAGTTGTTTCAAATTTTGAGATGACTTTAGCATGTGGTGATGGCTCCAGTATGGACTGATGGCTCCGGATTACGTTGATGGCTCCGGTGCGGTCGGGTGGCTCCAGTATGGTCGGAGGGCTCCGACATGATTCATGACCCCATTACAAGCAACGGCTCTGGGGTGGTTAGTGGGTTTCGATTTGAATTGAGATTTTGAGTCGAATGGTGGGTTGATGTGATTGGTGGACTGTGTCGTGTTTGACGTATTTGATGTGGTAGATAAATTCTGGTCATGGATGGATGGCTTCGGCCCGTTATGACTTCAGGGTTCTCTCATGAAGGCTCCAGGATAGCTCGGGATGGCTCCGGGAAGGGCTACAAGACGGCTCTATTTAGTGATAGCGAGGAAGAAAGGGGCATTTTTCCTTTGAGGTGGTCGCACCCTGGGCGGGCTGCCTACGTACTCAATTTTGTATTGAGATCAGACCATACGTAGTTCGAAACTATGTAGGCAAGACCCTAGTGATGAAATGGCTCTAACAGGGATGTTAGGTGGCTCCTATATTGTTCTCGAACTATTGAGATGGCTCCTGTGTAGCTCTAAAGATGGTCTCAATATTTTGAGGATGGCTCCCGCATGGCTCCAAATTGGCTTTAGAAGCGGTGTCGATAGGGATTGAGTATGGCAATGGATGGCTCCGGGATGGCCTTCGTATACCTCCGGATAGCTTTTGAATTGTTTGATGTAGCTCGGTGATAGCCCGGGATGGGTCCAGAGAGGCTAGATATAGCTCGATGATGGCCCAGGATGGCTCCGGTTGACACCCAAAAGTTATGCTTCAACAACTGTAACTGAAGCCGACTTTCGACGACGAGACTAGGCGGAGTCTTACTAGTCAGGTGTTGATGATGGAGTGCTTATGATGCATGTAGGTATTAAATGCTGGATACGATGCAAAATGCGTATGCAATTTCTGGAAAAAAGGTATGACCCTATCTCTATTAATACGAGGTTCACGAATATAAGACATCTTCGGTCCGATCTTGAATGACTGTTGAACTGAAATGCGTGAATCGCTTTCCTCTCATGGAGGGATGTGGGTCAATCTCTCGTGAGTATGGTCGTGTGTGCTAATGGTGTGATGTTACTCTCGATGCTCGGAGCAGTATTTTCCTTAGAATTTCTTTCGAGGTTCTGGACTTTCCAATTCTTACAAGTTCCTCTCCTGCAATGGGGTAGGTTATTCATTATTTGGTGGTTCAATCGAAGAGTCACTCGCGCTCTAAAGACCTTGTGAGATAAGGTCGCACTCATTCGCTCATGGTCCCTTTGTTATAAGGTGGGACATGTTGATAGCAAGTACGAAGCTTATGATTCATGCTTCAGATCCGGTACTTTCAGTTAACGCTCACCAACTAACGAGTCGGAGGTCTTTTATTGGGTTATAACGGGGCTGAGGGGTATGACGTATGTCACCTGGGACTGGAGGATTTATTTGGAAGTTGTGGAGCTTTTGTGCAATGGAGGATATGTTTCACCTTCGCCATGGGTGGAATGATTAGACTGGTGTTGATATCCTTTATTGATTTCTACGGGACATCATTCCTTCGGATTTGGATTTCTCCTTCTTAACTCTTCTGGTGCACGGATTGAACCTTCTTCTCATTTTGCTTTTTGAAATTTGCATTTGGCTCATCAACTTTCTCAAGCGTTCTCTGCTTTGTATTTTGGCTTTCAGATTTGGAGTTGCATTGACTCATCGATCTTCTTGAACATTTTTGGTGTTCTTTTTTTATTGGTGTTTGACTTTGGAGTCGCATTGGCTCACTGATTCCTTTGGACATTTTCGTTTGTTGTTCTTGTGAAAGATGGTGGGGGAGAGACCATGGCTCCGGCTCTTTCGAGATCCTCTATTGCAAAGGCAAGTAAGTATATGTACGTGGGTTGGCATGTTGTGGAGTTCACAGAAAAAGGTTATCGTGAAAGGCTCAGCGGGGCTAACTAAGGGATTATGTACAGGAAGTAAAAGCTTTTTTGGTTTTGTGGAGATTTTTATTCCTAAGTGCCTCGTCATTCTCATTAGTCAATGATTGTTTTCTTACTACTTCTCGAATCTTTGCATGAATCACAGTTCGTGATTTGCTATCAACATTGATCTTACTATGTATTGTGCCTCTCCACATGCTGAAGGAATGCACATGTCGCTCGTGGTTTTACCTTGAATGGCTCACTCTTCCTTCCCTCGTCGCTCAGGGGATAATCCAATACACTCAACTAAAATTCGAAGGAAAATACCGCTCTTCGCATGCCACACATTCGGTTTGTGGTGCTGGTTTTGACTAGACCCTTGTGTTCATTGACGGGTCGAGAGTTTAATGGTTCACGCACTCTATTCAATCAATCTCTCAAGATTTTCGCCAAAAATGTCGCTTCGATACGAATATATGCAAATGCAACTATCTACAATGCAATTTATTTTGGTAATATGGAATTACTATGTATAAGATGCATGAAACGCTGAAAAAAGATGAATGGAGATGGTTGACTTTGGATTTCAATCGAATGCTTTTTTGTTTTTTTTTTCCTTTTTTTTTTGTTCTGTGGTTTTTTTTTTGGATGTGATGCATGCGTGGTAAGGCTACACCTAATCTCGCTTGAATCGGTTTCAGTTGAGGATCCACGATGCTCATCTCGCCAACAATGGTTCTTTAGGTGGTCGGTTGCTGAGTGGGTCCCGGAAGAAACGTGACCCCACATGTTTTAGCTGTAAATGAACCTTGACCGCTTAAGGAGTGGTAATCCCTATACTGCGCCAGTCAACATGATAAAACTGTCTTGTTCTTCCTGTGATTCCTGGATAGGTCAAACAAAAGGGGGAGGGATGGGATGCAACCCTTCAAACACTTTCATTACAATAAAACATGTCTCAATTACTTTCTGTCACGATCGTCATGGATTAACACATGGTCCTGCATGGCTCGGTGATGCCTCAGGAAAGTGCGCCTTTGTGGTCTAGGATGAACGTCTTAACTCTAAAAAAGATACCTCTCCTCTGTCTATCAGCTCTTGGATTGCGTTCTTTAGTGTGGTACACTCATCGGTGGTGTGCCCCCGGATTCTATGATAGTCGCAGTATTCATGCAAATGTGGCCCAAGTTTCTTGATTCTTGACCTTGTATTGAAAAGTGTTAGATGACCTCCCTCGACTAATATTTTCAATGCTTCGCTGAGCGACATTCCGAGGCTCGAAAGTTGTCCCTGTGAGCTTTGTCCGAGTGTACGTTCCCTTCTTTCCATGATTTCAGGTTGCTCTGTCAATTTGATTTCAGTGTCCTCAAAAGCAATCACGGCCGCCATCAATCGTTTGAAGTCGCAAATACCCAGGTATCTCAACTGGCATTGGTACTCTTCCCTCAGGCCAGAAATCACCATTCGTATTTGTTCTTCCTCATTTGGTCGATTATTCATTTGCCCAGCCTTCACCCTCCATCTTTCTATGAATTCCCTCACAGTTTCGCCATGGTTTTGACGGGTGATTTCTAAATCTCTGTGTGTAACTTCATGATGAAAGTTACCACCGTATTGAGTGAGAAATTCAAGGTACAGGTCTTTGCTTGACTTTCCTTTCAAATCCAGACCCATAATCCAAGAGTAAGCAGGCCCCTCTAAGTAGAATCTAAAGCACGCGGCCTTCAGCTCATCGGATAGACCATGTAGATCCATGAGCTTATCATACCTATCAACGTGATGCCTTGGGTTTCCAATCCCTTCATACTTCTTCATTTCAGGCAGACTCATGCCTTTTTGCAGACGAGCATCAAGATACGGGTTAGTTGGCTCCCAACCTGCAGACTTAAAACGTTGGGCTAGCTCTAGTTCCGCCTTCAGTTCTTTCACCAATTCTTTCATTGGACTCGCTCTGAGATCAAGGTTTTGGATTGAAATGGCTTTCTCAGGGTAGCCGGTGTCAAGAGATTGAGAGGGCAGTATTGTTCCTGGTTGAAGATGTCGGCCAGACTTTGACGAATGGGGATGTGCTTGCCGAGAAAGGATATGTTTATGTGTGGGCAAAGGGAGATTTGTGCCAGAATGCATTATGGGGGAAGGTGGGGCTTGTGTCTTTCCCTTATCACAGACCATTTGTGGTTGCCAATCCTCTCTGGTGGCGGGTGAAGTTCTCAGAGTTGCATTGTACATAGGTGAAAAAAGCATGCTTGGTGTGGTTCGGGCTCGGACAGAGAGAGTGTGATGTTCCATTGCTTGAAACTCATAGGCATCATATGTGGAGTAAGTTGGAGAGTTCTTGTAACTGTTATCCGACCCCGCATAGACCCTATTTATTCTTCTTTGGACAAATTCTTCTATCTTCAGGTTTCTCTCCAAGTCATCAGCAAGGTCATGGATCAATCTTTTGGGAACAAATCGACCTTCAACTGTTTGATCATGTCGAGGGGCTCGCTCCATCTTTTCTGCCGTCGTTATAGGTAGACTGGTCTTCTTTCTTTCTAGTTGCCAACTGTCACAAACACCTGCATGCACAAGGATTAGAATGAAGAAGAGGTAAATCAGTATGTTTTGTTAAACAAAAATTTGTTGTGTGATGAATGTGAATGAATGTTGGTGCAAAACGATTTATCTTGAAAATGTTGAGAGATAGGCGTCACTTTATTTCATCAATTTTTTTAAAGGGGATGTATCCGTAGACACCGCAAATTTCACCCCATAAAGCAAAGTTTTGCGAGTGATAGATAAAACGTGAAGGGTCGTCATGTTTGTTCCTTTCTTTAAACAAGACGTGCATGCCAAAAGAAACCGAGTTTTGGAAAAACAGTTTTAAAAAACCGTGTTTTCAAAGTGGCGGATTTTCTCAATATGAATTTTGACACTCGGTCATTCGCAAATAAATAGGGAGTGGGGAACCCTATACACATTTGTTCTAAATAAATTCAAAGGGAATATATAAAGCCTATACACCTAATCTATTCAGAAATGGACGAGAGAGAAAAGAAACATAGAGGAAAATCCTATACATCATCAATCCTAAAAAGTCATTAAAAGGGGGAATTTGAGCTAAACTTCTTCTGAACTCCTTTGGTCCGTCTTCGGGCTGCTGACTAACTGCTCACGCTCGAACTCCTAGTTGGCTGCACGCTCGTTCTTGACCGGCTACTTGCTCGTCTTTGAGCTCCTGACTGACTGCTTGCTCATCTTCGGGCTCTTGACTGGTTGCGCGCTTGTTTTGGGTGCTTGACCGACTGCTGGCTCATTTTCAGGCTTTTTGAAGTGAAGCAACACTGTGATCAGACAAAGCGGGTTGGTGTTCTTCTGATTTTCAACAATTTGAACTCGAACCGATGTCGCTAGTCTTTATGTTACTTGACTCGGGTTGGTGCAACTCTGATTTTATATTTGAACGGTTGGTGTTGGCCTTCCTGCCACTCGGCTAGCTCCACGGGTTGGTGCGCCTCTGATTTCCGGCTCGATCCGCGTAGTTGATCTTCATGCTGCCTCGTTTGCTCCGTCGTGGGGAATGAGGGATATTTTTGAGAAAGGAAAGGTGAATGATTGAGCACAAAATCATTGTGAAATTCCACCGCTTTTGTGAAAACACGAAATGACTAGTACGCTCCACGGTAATGGCCGCTGCTCTTGAAGGTGGGATGAACTTCAAAAATAGCGGGTCACAACGTGGGGACTAAATCATTTATTTTGAAATACGTTTGTGAAAAACAACTTGAAAAGTGTTTTCAAAACAATTTTGAAAGAATGTTGATGAAGAATGTTGTTTGAAATTCATTTGTAGAAAGTAGGTTTTTTTTGAAATTAATTTTTTTTTTTTTTGAGAATTATCTCGGAAATAACATTTTAGTGAAATTTTTTTAAAGGAGAATTGACAAATTTTGAAAACCCCATTATGAGTAAATATTTTGTGGAATTTTAAATTAACGAGCTCGTAAAACAACTTTTAGGGACATGCAAACGAGAATTCCGAACATTTTAAAACGGATTGGTCTGAAAAAGTGGTTTGCACACATGTATAACATAAAGTAAATCGTGGCTATATTTGATGTGGAGTTGTAAGTGTTAATGTTGGATAATCACTTTCCAGGTCAATTATGACTCCGTCTCACCGGGGGAACCGTCGCCCTTCACTGTCATCTCTCGGGTTTTTCTCTGCTATGCCCCTTGCGAGGCACGTTATCAAGAAAGTCCGGAGTGCTTAAGTTCGAAAGGTCAGGATACCCGAAGTGATAAGGAAACATACGCCACGACCAGTGATGATCCGACAACACCCCACTTTTCGGGAAACTCGGGGAAGTACTGCATGGGAACGGGTCTCTCGTCATCTGCACGGTCAGGTGTGTCTAAAGTCCAAATTATTCACTGACTACGTTGTGCCATGTATGGGTATCCGGTAAATACGGGATCCTCTATGGACGTGTAGCGTGACATTGGGCTTTAGAGACACCCGTGGTGCAGAGGAACAATGGAGAACTGAGCCCATGCAATCTTCAGGGTAAGGCAGAAGGGTGGTCAGACAGGCGGCATACAAGGAGGTGACTACCCATAAAACCCGTCCTAGACACCGGATTAGGCAGCTGGACACTGAAGGCTCATGGTTCACTATATGCTGGTTTGGACTCGGATATGGAGGATATTTTTGGATCATGAGCCTGCAGGGCGTAGGTCGATGACCATCTTGCCCCGTGGGTTAGCCATTTAGATAAATGACCCAGCTCATGGGAAATCAACCGTGGACCGGTCGGGATTCCGTGACTCGTAGATAAATCGGGTGACACAGAGGAATGCATGTCCTAAGCTACCCTCCCAATGCACCCCACAATCATAACATAAAATATAAAAGCAATGAAGGCAGCACCACCCTATTTGCTAAGGGTTTTATCTTGAAAGTGATTCCAAATTGGTTGTTTATTAACCTAGAGGGAAGTTAGCTTCATTCAATCCTAAGTGTCTCTTTCTATATGTGAGCTAACCATTAACCCAATTGTTGCAATGTTTGTTGAGGATCTATCAAGTCCTATCTGTCCTCATCAGATACACACTCTGAGTGTGGAGTAGAATAATTCTAGAGGCTGGGAATGAATCTCATGAAGGTTTTGAAAGAAGTGGGGAAGTCCCGACAATTTTGAATGGAGTTCAGTCTTCCTTGAGTTTGAGAAAAACTTACTCAAGTTTTCCCCAGCAGAGTCGCCATTCTGTGGAGGGTGATTTTTCGGTATGAGGGGGGTCTATCTAAATATGGTATGACTAAAAGCCTAGATCCTATGAAATGCCATTCTGTGGAGGGTGAAAACCCGTTATTCATGGCAGCCCTCAAATACCTACTCTATCGTCCGTCTTTCCCAGAAAGCATAAAGGGAAGTGCAAGTGTGCACTTCACCCGCTCTCGATGGGCTCCACGCGGACTTATGCCCTAAGGGCGGAAATTGACTAGAGTCGCCACCTAGTTTGACCTATGATAACTAGGAAGGAAGATCGGGTTCTAAGAACTGTTAATTGACTCTGAGATTATTACCTATGAATAGGACTTATCTGGTCATGTCAGAGATTCTGTGTGGGTTCGCACTGGGTTACACCCCTTAGAAGTGGCAACGACCACGACTTCGGATTGGTGCCCGAGGAAACCTCGGTCTCCAATTGTCGGGATTGCCTTCTTTCAAAACCTTATTAGAGAGATTCAATTTAAAGCCAAAGGATAGGATTGAGAGGGGTGAGGGGATGAAAGGATGAGTTCGAGTTAGAAATAGGCTGGTCTTGGATTTGGTTTGACTTGTATTGAGAAGTTTTGATTGTTTTGAGAGACTGGAGGTTGTTTTGGCTTTCACGGGGATTAAGAGGATGATGGGAGTTTTGAGGAGTAATTGGTCATTTGTGGTGGAGTTAAGGGGTTTCAGATTATTTGGTGGCATTGAGTTGCTTGTGTTTGTGAAGTTCGGATCTAGAAATGGTTGGGTTTTGAAGTGTTTTGGGGAGTTGAAAGTGTTTGAAGAGAAACTCGGGTTTTCAAAATGATCGAGTATGGAAAAGGATGCTTGGTTTACAGGTGTTCGGATTTTGAAGATGTTTCAGATTTCTGAGAACCTTCAGGAATTGGAGGTCCTATATGACTTAGAGTTGGTTCAAAAGAGGAATGAGAAGTGTTTATGGGTCCTAGAGCTCTAATGGAAGTGTTGGATTGGCTTATTCAGAATTGTCTCTCTTAAAGTTGATTTAAAACCGAAGAATCATTTTTTTTTTGTTGTAAAAGGGCGGATAATCCCGAGGGATTACCCTATGTACCCCCTCGAACACGACACTTAATTAATGGTAAGTGCCGAGGCTCGAAAGATGGGGTAATGAATTTATGTCGAAAAATAGGATTCAGAGAGAAACACCATGAATGAGGTGTTCTCGATCGAATCCTAATAACGTCTCTAACTCCCGGGTTTTAAAACGTTAAAACTGAGAATATTGAAATCGAGTGGAAGGGAGTTAGACGATTCTGAAATCCCGGCTGCAACTAGGAAGGCAGTCAATCCCTAGCACCCCGCCTCGTAAAAATCTTGGCTGCAATTAGGGGATGTTAGTCACCCTAATGCCCTGCCTAAAGAAGTCCAGACTGCGACAAGGGATGTGACGACCCCAGTGCCCCGCCTCGGATTTTTATTTTGGAAGAGAGACAAGTGATGTCTAACTAGGGAGAAAACGTTTTGAAAATGTTAAACATCTCATGTTCCCTAAAAACCGTTTAGTTGAGTTTGAAATTTAAGTTGGAAAACTTTAAAAGTTGTTCGGAATTCTTGATGAAGAACCACTGATTTTGAGAAATATTTTTAGGAGAAAACTTTCTGTATATGTGAGAAGAACTTTCTGCGTTTGAGAAGAGTTTTCTGTGATGTGAGAAGAGTTTTTCCTTTAAAATTCCACAAATAGTTTCTTTTTGAAAACTTGAAGAAAATTGGAAATGGAAATAGTTGTTTGAATCTAGAAAGATAGATTTTGGATTTTGGATTTTTAATAGAATTTACAAATTGAGTTTGAGTTGAAAGGAAACAGTTTTGAAAATGAGTTGGCTTTGACATTGAATTTGGTTTGAGTCGAATTTGGTTGGTCAAAGTTGGACTTGGTCAAGGTTGGACTAGGTTGAAGTTGGACTGGTTTGAAGTTGGACCCGATTGGCCTTGATGGACTTTCAAGTTGGACAGAAGATTGTTTTGGACTGAAATGGGCCTTAGGCCTTTTTATTTGGGCTAAAGGTTGTTTTTGGGTTGATTTTGTTTTATGGCTGAAATGGGCCTTGGGCCTTATTATTTGAGTTTGAGGTGTTGTTAGGCTTCTGGGCTAGTTTGAGGTGGAGTTGGGCCAATTTGAGAAATGAGATTGGGCTTGGGTTTCAATTTTGGGCTGAAATGGGCTTCCCAATTTGGAATTGATCTTGGACTTGAATTTTGAATTGGATTGTTTTTCTCTTCTTTTTTTTTTATCATAGTAAGATGTGGTTTGGGTTTAGGGTTCACCCAATTTATTAGGTGGGACCATGGCTCACCTAAATCTCTGGGTTCCCCTCTATCCTAAGGCTTGGTCCTAAGGTCTAATAACTATGGCTTAAAAGGAGATTAAAAATAGGATCGAATTTGTGAATAGCAAGGTAATAGAAATAAGAACGATACATGCACAATAAAGAAGTATAAATGAATTCTGATCAGTCAAGGCTAACGAGGACTAACGACAAGGTTATTTACTAATCCAAATTTAGAAGACCAAATCATGGATATAAGCATATGTACATTGACAACCCACGTGCTCTATCTCCCTTCTTCTCTTTTTTTCTTTTCTACAGGTTTATTAATCAGCCTTCATTGCGCAATAAAAAAACAGATGTCCCCTTTTTACATAAAAATGAATGTATACACGTAAACACAATGGTATTCAAAGGCTCATGGAGTAAATTGCAAGTTTTCATTTAATCAACAAATCATGAAGCATCTATAACTCTGACTGCCAGGACCAGGAGCAAGATGTCGGTATGTACAGATTCCAGAACATAAGCATGTATTAAGCTTAGCATGGGTGCAGTGAAATTGGGAGCAGTGAAGCAGACATATACAGACATATACAGACATATACACTCTCATGCGAATGTACATCAAACTCGGAGAGTAGACAGTTATTCAAGTTAGAATAGAGTACCAGACAATGAGCAGTTCTTCCCTGTAAAAGAAAGAAAAAAAAACATAAAATCCAGCAAGCAAAACAAGCAAACGCATCAGATATAAAAAGAAATCAAATGGACAGAGAAAGCAAATGAATAGGGTAGACTACGGATGTCTCATGTCGTGGGTGAGCCCCTCTTAGTATCTTATCAGAAACAACATATTCAAACGGCTGTCAAGGTTGCAAATGAAATATGTCCGTCAGATCAACTAATTCCCATCAGAAGTATTGAAAACCTGCTGAGAAGCTCAAAAGGACAACTATATAGTGAAATATGAACATATCTTCTGTACAGAGTAAATCGACCTCCCATGTCAAATATGAATCAAAATCAAACTTGGTTTGATGGAATCTCAGCAGAAGCTAAACAAACAATTTAAACTAGTATCAAACGATTACAGCAAGGAGGCAACCAAAGGTATTCAGACACAAAAACAAGCAGATAAACTCATGTTAGTTTTCTGTTGTAAACAGCGAGACAAAATGAAGCGAACAACAAAGAGAGTTGGAGTTGCTAATGATAGCATGAACGCATCAGATTAATCTCACAACAGTCGTAAGTATGTTTCAAGCACGATGTCACAAATGGATGAATTCTTTTTGCATTTCTGCTGGTTTGGAACCGAAACGGGAGAGAAGGTTATGGGATGAGGGAGTTTCGATGGAGAGAGTGACAATTCCAGATGTCTGGGGTGCAGCGCTTACGCGGTGGCTCGAGACGGGAGAAGAAGAACAAGCGGAGGTGATGGTGAGATAATTCTCGACGGGGAGACGAAAAGAAGAAGAAGTTCAGGGTTCTTTTCTTTTGCAGGAGCTTTCAAAACGTGAGTCCAGAGAATTGGAAGATTTAGAAGAATAAAAGAACATATGTTGTTGGCTGGTTGTCTCGGGGAAGATGATCGAGCGACCGAGCTAGAAGGAGACGGCTATCGTAGGGTTTTCTGGGTTTGATTGTTGAGAGTCTCGACGTTTGGAGTGGCGTGATGAAATAAAGCTTGAGAATCAAAACTGAAATTGCGTCCCCCCCCTTGGTCTTACTGTTGTTCATTTTATAGAGAAATCGGGATGAAATCGACGGGATGAAGTAGATGACAGGCCTCTCATTTTTATCCTGTTAGGGTTTTGAGCGGGTTTGGGCTTTTGTTTGGGCCTCTAGGTCCAATGTTGGAGCTGTAAGGGTTTGAGGGACTGGGCTGGACTAGACTTCAATCAAGTGTGGATTGTGTTTGTGAACTGAAAATAAAAGTGTATAAATTGAAATGACAATAAAACCACTAATGTTAATGGCAGAATAAAAATAAAATATAAGAAAAATGGATAAACGAATAAATAAATAAATAGAATATAAATAGAATAAGAATGTGAAATAAGTGAATAAACAAAAGGGATGGCTTTGAAACAAGAATGTCGTTGGAAATTCATTTTCGCAAAATCGTGTTTTTATGAAATGCTTTGAAAAAGACTATAAAACGATGGTTTCGTTTCGGCACGCACGCTAATACTTTGAAAAAGAAAGGCGACGACCCCTCTTATTGTAATTATTATTTTTTGAATTTTGCTTTATGGGGTGAGAATTTTTGGTGTCTACAGTATCCACATAGGAGCACCACCTGCACCACCGGTAGTCCCACCCGTACCCGCCCTAGAGAGCCGAATTGGCTGAAGAGCGTAGCTGACACGCGAGTACCTACCTATGATGGAGTTGTGACCCCACTGTCCTCGAGAGATACATCGTGAGCACGAGAAGGCGTTTGATGCCATACATGTGCCTGCTGAGCACCGAGTTGATATAGCAGCCTTTCACCTGAAGGACGCTGCCAGCACGTGGTGGAGGTCCGTGAAGGCACATTATCTTGCTATAGAGGGTTTGGGTGGACTGGTTTCGTGGAATTGTTGAGAGAGAAGTATTATCCTGCTCATCTGAAGCAGAGGAAAGGGAGGAGTTTGAGGCCCTGAGGCAGGGTAATATGACCGTAGATCAGTACTACGCCTTGTTTATTGGGCTCTTGGACTTCATTCCAGGAGTTGTTTATTCTGATGCTGTGAAAGTAGAGAAGTTTAGAGGCGGGTTGAGATATGCTATTAAGGCCGCCATGGGTGCTACCTTGTACCCTACGGTTCAGGAGTGTTATGACACTGCTTCTCGGACTGAGATGATGGTGAACAGCCGGAGGACAGCAGGGGCAGAAGCGTAAGGCCCCAGAGAAAGAGGCAGAGACTGAGGCTGGAGGGGAGGCGAGTAAGGGCTGGAAGAAGAAGAAGTTCTCCTGGAGGGAGAAGAAGAAGGAGCAGGCCAGCCAAAAGGGTAAAGACAAGGTCCCGTTGCTGACCGGGCCTACCTACGACGTGCAGCCTCTTAGATCTGTACCCCCTAAGGGTTCTGCACCCCAGCGCCACTTTCACTGCAAGCGCTGGGTAAAGACCACCCGGGTGTCGACTGCACCGGGCAAGCGGTGGACTGCCACCACTGTGGAAAGAAGGGCCACAGGTCGTTCGAGTGCTTTAATAATCCAGATAGCCGAGCGTACCGCCCACCGAAGGGGACTCAGGGCGCACCTACTGGAGGAGGTGGAGCCCGAGGTGGCCAGAGGGGCCGGAGCCCCAAGCCCAGAGAGGGCAGCAGCAGCAGCGCAGCAGCAGAACCAGGGCCAGAGGAACCCGCCGGGCAACCGTATGCTGAATGCAGCGGGAGCTTCAGGCGCTGGCACTAGTACCCAGCGCGGTGAAGGGAGGGAAGCTTGGAATGCACCAGGACCATGATGAGACGACCGAGTCCATCACCAGAGGAATACCAGTTGTATCATTTTCCATCGGCGATGATGCTGAGTTTATCTATGGAGACCAGAAGAGGATGGATCTAGCAAGCAAGATCATCCTCAAGTCTGGAGATGTATTAGTATTTGGTGGAGAGTCGAGGCTTGTATATCATGGTATTAAGAGCATTAAGCTCAATACCACACCACCCACTTTAGTGAACGATACCCACATCCGACCCGGCCGTTTAAATTTGACTTTCAGACAGTATTGATGTAATAGTAGTAGTTAAGTGTGTAACCTTGTATAATACAGTTGGAATGAATGAAATAAGAGTTTTCTACCTTCAAGTATATGTGTTCAGTTTTGTTGATACCGATAATTCATAACTTTAGGCTATAATAATGGTAAGGAGGGTACCATCTGCATCCTAGACATGGCGCAAGCCAAGGAGTCTGGTAATGTCATCACAGGTATGACAATTACAAACAACAGTAAATTAGTGATTTATTGGGACTCGATGCTAATACGAGAGGTAATCTCAGGTACCTTTCCTGTTGATGGCGTTAGTGCTACCGTATTGTTCGACTCAGGGGCTTCGCATTCTTTTATTCCTCGGCATTTGCTAAGAAGCTGGGGGCTACCCCCGAACAGCTTTCAGACTTGCAGTCACCCTTCCTTCGAAGGAGAAAGTAGGTTGCACCAGACAGTATACAGGGTTAGAGATCAGCATTATGACTGAGACCTTTCCCATTGACCTGATCGAGTTCAGAAACTTGGGTTTTGACATCATAGTGGGCATGGATTGGCTACAGAAACATAGGGGCCGCCTTCATTGTGCAGAGCATCGACTATTACTGAAGGGGCCGAGCGGCAGGACAGTGTCATACCGCAGTGTGTGAGAGAGAGCCGACTGTCAAGATCGTGTCAGCATTGTCCCTAATGAAGGATGTTAGGAAGGGCCGACAAGCCTTCCTCTGTTATGTACAGGACACGAGACAGAGCGACGTGACGGACGTAGACATTCTAGTCGTGGTAGATTTTCCCGACCTATTTCCTGATGAGCTGCCAGGCTTGCCACCTGTGCGCGAGGTTGAGTTCGCCGTCGATTTGTTGCCAGGTACGGGCCCCATTGCTAAGGCACCCTACCGTATGGCACCGGCTGAGATGAGGGAGCTGAAGTTACAACTGGAGGACCTCCTCGACAAGGGATTCATTCGACTAGTGTTTCTCCTTGGGGTGCTCCAGTGCTGTTCGTCAAGAAGAAGGACGGCTGTATGCGACTCTGCATCGACTACCGCGAGCTTAATGCGGTTACAGTCAAGAACAAGTACCCATTACCACAGATAGATGATTTGTTTGATCAGCTGAGAGGAGCCAGTGTGTTCTCGAAGATAGACCTCAGATCTGGCTACCATCAGATTAGGATTGCAGAGGGTGACATTGAGAAGACAGCTTTCAGGACACGGTATGGACACTATGAGTTCACC
Organism: Limonium bicolor; assembly: GCA_023374045.1. Classification (NCBI taxonomy): domain Eukaryota; kingdom Viridiplantae; phylum Streptophyta; class Magnoliopsida; order Caryophyllales; family Plumbaginaceae; genus Limonium; species Limonium bicolor. The sequence continues at coordinate 226,095,701 of CM041779.1, forward strand.
GTTATGCCATTCGGACTGACGAATGCGCCAGCCATATTCATGGACTTGATGAACCGACTTTTTAGAGAGCATCTTGATAGTTCAGTTGTAGTCTTCATCGACGATATTCTGATCTATTCAAAAACCAAGGAAGATCATGATTCCATTTGAGATAGGTGTTGAATATTATGAGAGTGAACCAGCTGTATGCCAAACTCTCTAAGTGTGAGTTCGGTTAGACAGCGTGTCATTTCTAGGACACATTATATTAGCTAGCGGCATATCTGTAGATCCTGCTAAGATTGAGGCAGTGAAGAGTTGGCCAAGGCCGAAGACAGTCACAGACGTCCGTAGCTTTCTGGGTTTGGCAGGGTATTATCGAAGATTTGTGAAGGACTTCTCCAAGGAAGCCAAACCAATGACTAATCTAATGAAGAAGGAATCCCAGTTCTTATGGTCTGCAGAGTGTGAGCAGTCCTTTCAGACGCTGAAGGATCTCTGACATCAGCGCCCGTTCTTACATCCCTGAGGGCACGATGGGTTCGAGGTATACTGTGATGCCTCTGGAACCGGTCTAGGCTGTGTGCTTATGCAGCACGGGAAGGTAGTTGCTTACGCATCCCGACAGCTGAAGAAGCATGAGGTGAATTACCCCACACATGACCTTGAGTTAGGCGCAGTAGTCTCGCTTTGAAGATCTGGCGACATTATTTGTATGGTGTGACAGTCACTATCTACTCTGATCACAAGAGTCTACAGCATCTCTCTCGCAGAAGGAGCTGAACATGCGACAGAGAAGATGGGTCGAGTTCTTGAAGGACTACGATATAGACCTGAGGTACAAAGAGGGCAAGGCGAATGTGGTAGCTGATGCCCTGAGCCGCAGAGCTCATTCATTGTTCACTTTATTAGCAAACAGCAGTATGATTGATGAGATACGAGCTGCACAGGAGAGTGATCACTATATGCAGAGTATCAGGCAGAAAATGATAGATGGTGTTTTGAGAGGCTAAAATATGACTTCGAACTATGCGATGATGGCATGATCGACTGAAGGGCCGTTTGTGTATTCCGGAGTCGTCTCCTGATCTGAAGGAGAAGATACTCCAGGAGGCTCATTGCTCGTCCTTATCCGTCCACCCTGGTTCGTCAAAGATGTATAAGGATTTAAAGGCTCATTCTGGTGGAGCGGGATGAAGAAGGATGTAGCTGAGTATGTGGCTAGATGCTTGACCTGTCAGAAGGTTAAGTTTGAGCATAGGAGACCCGGAGGTTTAGTGCGTCTATGCCTATTCCTTGTTGGAAGTTCGAGGATTTCGATGGATTTCGTTGTCGGTCTCCACCGACTAAGGGAGGACTGAACACGATTTGGGTCATTGTGGACCGTCTGACGAAGGGCAAAATTTGTTGCTATGAAGGATACCTGGAACGTTCTGAAGTTAGCGGATTTGTTCCTAGAAGGAGGTGATCCGGCACCATGGTGTGCCAAAGACTATTGTTTCTGATAGGGACCCTCGATTTTTGTCCAGATTCTGGGGACAGGTTCAGGAAGCCTTGGGTACAAAGTTGAAGCTTAGTACGGCGTTCCACCCACAGACCGACGGTCAGAGTGAGAGGACCATCCAGACACTGGAGGACATGCTGAGAGCATGTGCCTTAGATTTTCAGGGGAGTTGGTTAGAACGACTACATCTGATAGGTTCGCCTACAACAACAGCTACCACTCCTCGATACAGATGCCACCATTTCAGGCACTTTATGGTAGGCCGTGTAGGGACTCCTTTATGCTGGGATGAGGTAGCGAGACTACGCTTCTAGGACCAGAGTACCTAGAGCAGATTAAGGAGGATGTCCTACAGATTCGCAAGAATATGAGAGCAGCTCAAGACCGGCAGAAAGCAAATGCAGACACCAAGAGGAGGGACATTGAGTTCACCACCGATGATATGGTATTCCTTAGAGTGTCACCCATGAAGGGGATATTCCGGTTTGGGCAGAAGGGCAAGTTGAGCCCAAAGTATGTTGGACCTTATGCGATTAGGAGCGAGTGGGCAGTTAGCCTACAGACTGGATTTACCAGCAGAGCTCGGGAGGGTGCACAATGTCTTTCACGTTTCACAGTTGAAGAGGTATGTGCCCCATCCATCACACGTTTTGCAGCCAGAGACTTTAGAGTTGGACCCCGCTCTACGATATGAGGAAGTACCACTCCGCATTCCGATACGAAGACGAGCAGGACTAGGAACAAGACCGTTAGCATGGTCAAGGTTCTCTGGTCGAACCATGAGGTGGAGGAGGCTACATGGGAATTAGAGGACTCCATGAGAGAGAAGTACCCAGCACTCTTCGAGTAGTAGCTGTGATACTTATACGGGTTCGTGGTCAAACCCTTTTTAAGGGGGGTAGACACCACTTGGCTTGCGCACATGTTGTGCATTAGGTCTTGTTTTTGTGTTTGTTTTTGTTGGTATGCTGCGTCATACATGTTGTGTGGATGTTTGGATGTTGATACACTTTATGTATGTATGTGCCCTGGGTGCACCTGGTTGAATGTATATAGTACCGCTGAGTACTTTTGATTGATGAATTGGATGTGCACCGCGTTTAGTGCTGTGATGTGAATGAGTTTATACCATGAGTCTGATTACTTAATATATGTTGTATGTATAGACTAGGTCTGAACCTAGTGGGAGTTACTCCCTAGCAATGGAACTGTTTGGTTACTTAGTGGAACTTGATTCCTTAGGTGAACTGTAGAGGATTAAGGACTTCGGGACGAAGCCTTTTTAAGGGGGGTAGACTGAAATACCCCTAATCTTTAAAATATAATTAAATGATCTATTAATGATCTAAGATGATTATTAAACATCTAAATAAAATTGGGGAACAATCTAAAAGATCTCAACAAGGCAAAACACGCCTTAAGATCGGTAAAGCCAAAAATGTGCTTTAAGACACCATAAAGATTGTGTGACCTCAAATAGGATCCAAAGTGGATTCCTAAGTATTATAATAAAGTAAGGAACACAACAAAACTATTCTCAGAGGAAACTAAGCCCAGAAACACCAGGCAACACAAAATGTGCGCTAAAACTCCTTAAAGCACGTTTTTGTGAATTTGTCTTCTAAATTAGTTTTAATGGGCAAAAAGGTTATAAATACCTCTAAATATGATATTATATCACATTATATCATATTAGGAATTTAATTTCCAAATTTTACAGATTTTTACAAATTTAATATTAAAATATTAATAAAACCCTAAAGTGGGGCCCGCATGAGTCAATATTGACCAAGCATGGTCAATGGTCAATTAATTGACCCATTTGGACCAAGGAAACCGGCTGGCAATAAGAGAGGAGGCAGCTTGCAATAATGTTGGACAAATTGATACCTAACTTCAATTTGCAATAGTAACCTTTACTTTTTCCATTATTTCAAATCTTTCCACTCTTTCCTTCCTTCCTTGTCCGATTTCCTCTTGCCCAGCCGATCCTCCCTTCCTTTGAAGCTCTCAAGGTCTGTTCTTGAGCATGGAAGGCAAGCCTAGCTCCTAAGCTCCTAATGTAAGTGTTTTAATGTCATTTTTAGCTCTTTTTCTTCATCTTCTCACCACCAACACCTAGATTTCGTGGCTCATCAATTCCTATGGCTTATTCTCAGTGTTCTAAGGTTAGAACAAGAGCTAAACTCGGTTGAGACCAGTAGAGGGACCAAGGTTGTTCAAATCTACATTTTAAGGTAAAAATGTGCTTTAAGCTCATAACTTTTGATTCCCTTCGAGTTTGGCTGTGAAACTTTGGTCATAGCCTCATCTTCTTCTCCTTTTCATGTGGAATCTGTTGGTTAGCCATTTGGAGCAAGGGTGACCAAGATCCAAGAGAAATACTCTCTTTTAAGGCATTTTTCCAAGGTAAAACCTAATAACAAGGTAACATTTCGAGATCTAACAATTTCCTATGTCAATATGGTGGATCTAACACCTTGTGGTGTGTTTGGTTCAGGTCGAAACCACTTAGAACTTCCCTTGCATTTTTAAGGTGATTTTTGCCTTAAATCTTACATTAATTATTCCTTATGGTTAAGCTCAAGCTTGGAGTGTAACCATATCTTGTTTTGTGTATTAAACATGTCTAAATCATGTGGTGATTTTTCCTACAAGTGGCCGAGAGCATACAAGGCATAATCAAGGTATAAACACCTTAAACTTATGATTTTTGTAATTTTTAAGCATATATATATATATGGCCGAGAGTGAACTTACATATATAGGTCATATTGACCTAAAAATGGAAAAAAATGGCTAAGATAAATTAAGCTAGTCATTTAAGAGATTTAATTAACATAATGGTCAAATTATGACATTATGTGGAAAAGTAAATAAACCATGGTGAGGCCGAATATATATGCTATATTTTGAGACATTTATTGTGTAATTTATTTTGCAAGTTCAAGGTTGTAATAAGGCCATGTCATTAGGCCATTCTAATTTAAGTTTATAAGCTTATTTAGTTTTATTTATGCTTATAATTAAAATTGGGGCCAATTCGTAATTACTAGGAATTTAGAAAGCCGTGGGCTTAATTTAGAGCAATTTAGGGTTTTTAAATGAATTTAATAAAAATTATAACATTTTATAAAGTTTTGGGTCAAAATTGTAAAAATAGAAAAGTATAGGTTATTAATAGTGATTACCGAAAAATTGGTTCCCATTTGGTATTAGAAGTCAAAGTTGACTATATAAGAGACTTTGACCAAGTTTGGAAAATTTAAGAAATTAAAATACTACCTTATAATAAGATACTTATTAAATTGTAAAAGATTTATAAGATTTGGGGTAGTAATGTAATTACCGAAACTTAAGGGTGCTAAATAGAGTTTAGTAAAGTCCTTAAGTTAATAGAAATTTTTAGAAGTTTATTTGGTTAAATTTGGAGTTCATATGAACTATATAAGTATATTATATGGTATTTTATAACATTGTTACAAATAGGTGACTAATGTATAGAAACCGAGATTTAGAGGAAAAATAAGGTTAAGAATAATGTTTATAACCTTTTGGTATGGTTTGGTAATTTTTGGAGTTATATATAAGGTTTTATTAAGAAGGGTGTATAATATATAGTTTTAAGGGAATTAGAAAAACTATGTATTAGGAATTGAGAGTGAATTGTGGTTTTATAGAAGTTTAGTGGTTATAAGTAAAAGCCGAAAATATTAAGGGCCATTGGGTATTTTATAAACAAAGTATGGTTATAGGTTATAATTGTTTTAAATGACTTAAATGTCATAAGATATGTTATATAACAATAATGTAACATTACATTAATTAAGTGGTGGGTTTTGTAAATATTAAAGGACATAAGTGCTGTTCGAAAATAATAACATTTTTAAATGGAGTTTATAATATGGTTTTTAATGTTATAAGAGTTATAACACTTATAATATAAGAGATATTCATTTAAAAGAATGAATATAGATTATAAGATTTACCATATAATAAATAAGTTCCATAACACACATAATAAATAAATATGTGTAATGGTGTAGAAAATGTGATTTGGTTCAATAATTATAAATTATCATAATTAAAGTGATAATAGTTAAGGAGAAAAGAATTATAAACATTAGTTATCAAAATTCTAATGTTAGAAGTATACATGGAATAATAAGGATTGTAAATAATTAAAAGTATAGTTTACAAATGAATTATACCACATTGAATAAAAAAAAAGTGAAAAGAAAAGAGACAAACCTTAGAAAAATAAATACTAAGGAGAGATGCATAGTGCATGACAAAGAACCATACATGCGATAAAACAAAGTCCAATAATAAGTCCATTAATATACAAGATAAGACTACGCATATAATGAAACACTTTTCCAATCTCGAGTTAAACCAAAAGCCCGACAAATATTGACAGTTAATAACGGGGGGTTAACTGGGAGTTAATAGTGACGGTACGGGGTACCGTAGGATTGTGTTGTTATACAGTATGCTAATCAGTAGCATTATGTATTGTTTAGACTGTTAGAGGCGACACAAGGAGCATAGGAACTTGCTGGTTCATACTCCACCGTAATACATCAGGGTGAACGGTATGTTGTTATGTGTCTCTGATTGTCTCTGAGGGCTTCCTCAGTTCAGACTTCTGTGTGATCTATGATAAGATTGTTTGTCTGAATGTGATAATTAATATGCATGAATTGTATTTATAGCTGCTTAATATTACTGTTGTTGAGTTAACAGTACCGGTTCGTATATATGAACCAATATATATAAAACGAACTAGCGGCTATGGTGCTATCTTATATGAAGTATAAGTAACGTCAGTAAAACGTTGTAGCACTAGGATAATAAGATATACATATTATCCGAGAACTTTTATACGGAGCATTGGCCTTTCTATACGCCGCTCTCGTATCTAACACTGGATCCCGAGTTTACAGACTCCGGATTGGACTAATGACTTTCTGCTGTGTTAGGAAAATTTGGTAATGCGATGCGATGGAATAAATAATTAACTAAGGAAGAAAAGTAAAGCCAGGAGGATGTGGCTCTTGGTGCGCGCTGTGATCACAAAAACGATACCAGGATGTCCGCGTATGGGTCCGCAAGTATCAAGAAAATTTCCCGTGAGCTAGAATGGCTCGTTGGTCGGAGACTCTACCGTTGGAGTGGCTACTGCCGTGGGTGACCCGCCATAATATATGGGTAACTAGAGACATGTCGTTTTAACGAGGCATTGTCACTAGGTATAACTGAACAAATAATACAGTTAAGAATTATACAGTGGCGAACGATATTGGTTTCTATACCATGGACGAGAATTAATACTTGGTTACTATCCTCGTTGTTTCGCTTGATTGTTCATTGGTTATACTTGTGGTCATGTTATACATGTTGATGGTGTTTATTGTATGGATGCTACTTTTAATTGATTTGCAGTTTTAAATGTTAAAACGGTATTGCATGTAATGAACCTCATGCTCTCGACCAAATAATTGAGGGGTCTTTGGGGGCATGACGGGGCATGTGATGACATACTCAGCAGGGGCTGATTCCATACCACAAACCACTTTCATGCAGGTGACTAACTGGTGGGTCGCAGCAAGGCGTGACTACTGTGATATTACTGTTGGTTTAGACTTGGTACGGTGTGATACTCAGGTTGTTTCGGACTCGGGTTGTTTAACCGAGGTGTATTTGGTTTAGTTGCTCACGGTGTAATAATTGTTGATGTTAGATATGTTTTAAATTGTTTAAGTACTGCTATCTATCTCTTGTGGTCACTGCGGGAATACGTTTCGCAAGTTGATTATCAGGTAAATCGTTATCACCCGTATGGGCGTGTGATAACAGTGACACCATTAGGGCGATAGTTTATTGTTTTACCGCTGCGAGATTTTATTGTGCACGACATCTATAGGATTATTAGGAGCCGAATTAGTAGGGGTGTTACACATATACAATACATACGCAATACATACACAATGCACCATACTTGTTAGCTCCTTTTTGTCCACCCGGGTTAATCGGGTGGAGATTACTCTTTTACTCGTTACACAATACTTACGCATACATACTCATACTTTACTTACTTACTTACTCTTACTCATGTTAAGTCGTCGGGACCTCCGGCCCGGGGACTACTCTGTCCCACCACCGAGATTTACTTGACTCACCAATCCGGGATGCTACCCATTTAAGGGGTTTGGGCCGCGGACCAGTTTAAGAGTCAGGACTTGGATCCAACCTCTTGTGTCTCCGCATCCTCACGCGTGGCCGAAACTATATCGGACTTCTACTCATTCCAATTTATTCCTTACTTACGTTAGGAGTTAGGTAGTTAGGAATTAGTAGAAGTCACACATCCAAGCCACAATAGTACAATCCACATTCACATACATACAAGGTGCAATACATTACACAAGTACAATACAAGGTACATACACATTTATCTTCATCCAATCATTTCATGAATTATACAAACTATTGTTCAAGACAGTAAATATCAAGAACAACAAAGTCAAGCACAAGTAAGTGCAATATAGTCCGATTCATGCATTTATCTTATTTAGGTGATCAAATGAGCACACAAATCGGGGTCAGGGTAACCAGATTAGGATATAGGGCATGAAGAAATCATACCTTTCACTGTTGACTTTGGACTCACCGACTCCCTTCGGTGTTCAACTATTTGAATCCTATCACATACATACAGTTGGGTGGTTAATTATCTATAATTAACCTTACTCATTACCTTCCCTAGTTTCCCAATTCATACTTACTAACTCTTTATTACTTAAATACATTTACTTATGTTACTTAAAATCATTTCCTAAGCTTGTTCATGGCCTTAATGACCTTTAGACACCCTTAATCATGTCTTAACTATCTTATAATATCATTACCCTTCATTACCCTACCTTAGATTAGCTTTTAAACACATGCTGTGAAGATTTTCATGTGGTCCGGGTTAGTGTCCGGGTTTACATACCCGGACCACTACTTTGCAAGAATCCTCGGGTAAGAAAAATGACTGGTCCGGGTTTGTGTCCTAGTTTACAAACCCGGACCACATGTCCTTGTAAGCTACGGGGTGTATTTTTCGTATGGTCCGGGTTTGTGTACTCCTTTGCAAACCCGGACCACTTGTTTTGATAAGTTACGGGTATGTTTTTGGGGTGGTTCAGGTTAGTGTCTTGGTTTGTAAACCTGGACCACTCCTTCTGTATAACTTTCTGTCGAGTTTTTATGCTAGTCCGGGTTTATGTGCTGGTTTGGAAACCCGGACTAGTTACAGTATTGCAGTTTATATAAGTTTTTGAACTTGTTTCAATTCCAAACTTCTACCAACCTCTTCCCAAATATTCTTACACATAATCTAACATATTTTAGCAGTGATTAACCAATTTAAACTAGCCTAATCCACTTCTATCCAATTTTGTTACATTACACACTCACTGTAAGTTTTCTCCTCTCTTACAGTTTTTCCTTCTTCAACAAACGATACAGATTCTTCCTTTCTTCTACCCACTACTCTTATGGCTCTTTCATTGCCACATTTGCATTATACTCAACCCAAGTCTTACTCAGTACAATACTCATTTTACTAAATCTTGCACACTAATTTTCCCTTGTTTCTCCAACACATTTCAATACTTTTTGCTACAGGTTTTATACCCTTAAATGCACATACTACAGCCACTACTCCTTGGTTACAAATCCTCCTTACTCAATCCAATACTCACCTTGGTTTACCCATTCACCAAGTCATTCTTAATGCACCATTCCTACTAAAATTTTGCCATGGTTCACCTACAATTCTCACTTGTCCACACCTATCCATTCTCACCAATATAATTTCCTAATCTAGTCACACCCTTACAAGGGTCCTACCAGCAATCAACACAAAATAAATTCCTCAATACTTCCTCAAATGGCAATACTAATACTCATATACAATTAGTTGGCTCCAAAGCCTACAATCCACATACTAGTCCACAAATACTCATTTAATTCCTGCACATACCATGTCTTCCCTCAAAGTTTATACACGCTTTTAAATGTCTTTTAAAGCTTTAAAACACTTTGGTCTTATCCCTCATTATACCACTACTCAATACCATTTACAATACTTATTTCAAAGGCAATGTACTTATTCCTACACCAACATCAAAATCTGTACAGAGGTAGTTCATTACCTTAAGTTTCTTGCTTCTTTCCTTTTTCTTCTTCTCCTTTCTTGCTCATCTTTCCTTCTTGTTTCCTTGACTTATTTAGGCCAAACTACAGCCACGTACAAGACACACACACATACACAAAAGCTAGTAAATTTCTAACTCATGTATTAAACCCTAGCTTATGAGAAGTTACTTAAAACTCTTAGGAAGTCTTACATTGACCTCTAAATGGAGTGTTTGGGTATGAAATGGAAATTCTTAGCTCTCACGGTGGAATTCCAAAACCGGCTGAACAATGGAATAGTATGTTCATGTGAGTTTTTGATTTTTACAAAGGAAAAAGGAAAAGGGAAAGAGAGACGCTTTGGTCCTTTTCTTACCTTAGAACATGAAGGAGAGGATGGAGCTTCAAATGGTGTTCCTTAAGCCCCAAAATGATTATACCCTTAAAGATGAAGTTGGAGGTTTATGATTTTTGAACAGAGGAGATTGTTCTCCTTGACAAGAGGATTCCAACGGTACAAATTTTATGATTTTTGGAGGAGATTTGAGTAGTCAAAGATGGTGGAGAAGATGGAGTTTTGTTTGGCTTCAAAAATCGCCATCGCTGGAGCTCCCAGAGAAAGAAGATCAGAGAATAAGGGGGAGCAGTACGTGAGAGAGTAGAGAATGGGTAGGAGAGAGAATCTCCAAAAGTAAGGTAAGTAGCACTTTTTCTACTTTTTCTTATTTTATTTTATTTTTCTTTTTGTGTATTAGAGTGTGTGAGAGAGAGGTGGGAACCGACACACACACCTCACATTCAGATTTTTATTTCTTATTTGCAAAATGGGACACATTAGTTTGTTCTTATTACAGTTTACACCCCCTAATTTCCCGTTTTTGCAGTTTTTACTATTTTCTCGTTTAATTGATTTTATTGGTTATAGACCTTCACTAATATTTATTAATGATTATTCGGTTGACCAAAATTGTTACGAGTCTATTTAACCCGCTTAAAGTCACGTTTCCCGGTTTCCTCGAAAAACGCGCTTTAAGGTTCGCTTGTGGTTTTAATCCATTTTATTGATCCGTTTTCTTCGGGAGTTGTTCCCATATGTTATTTAGGTTTTTAAGCCCTTAGAATCCATATAATACGCTAACCGAGGTCTCATACCTCCTATGGTTATTTAACGCTTATTTAGCGTTTTTCGCTTTTTATGTGTTTCTTCATTTCTTTTGGATTTATTTTTCCTTACCAATATTACTTAAGCATTAATAGGCTCTTAAATACGGATTAGAATAGTCTTAATCACTATATTTAAGTTTGGGGTATTTCAATAACCATAGTTGAAGGGAAACGAAGAGAGACACATGTCATGTATGTTTATTTGGCATTAGAATTGCAACATGAGTAAAAGTATTTTTAGAATATATTTATTTTTATAAATATAATTGAGGTTCATTGAAACCTTAATTCATGTAAATATTTACTTAATCCATTATTGTAACATGTTAGCCTTATATAATTAGACCCTAATTATTTTCATAATTATTAGGGATATTTCAACTATGATTTTATATTGACTTTTATGATCCAAATCAATATGTTCCAAATATTTCTAAAATCTTTTATAATATAATTGGAGTGTCTTGAAATTTTTCCAAGATTTATTGACTTATAAATCTTACTATTAAATTCGTAATACCATATAATAATTTAATATGTAATAGTATTATTTAGGGTTCAATAAAGGAAATCCCCTAAATTAATTTAGATTAATTTATGGTATTTCACATGATAATTCATGCATGCAAACGTTTACGTACGAACATTAACGGGCATTAAGCCCCTTACGAAACAAGCTCATATAAAAGAGCATCATCTAGGAAAAATATATACGAGCGTTTATACGACTCGGCATACAATAACGTTCATTGTGAAAACGCGAAAAATACTAACGAACAACATAAATATTTTACGATTGCCTAAGCGTTTATAAATTCTAAAATAAATTGATATACACATTTAAACAATGTAACAACTTATGTTACATAATCTTAATATTTAATATATATATCATAAATACTTAGGAAATGTTATAACATTAATTATAACACAAAGTTTACAAGTCCAAAAATCTATACATTAATGCCGATTTTATATGACATATTTGGACTTGTTTTTACACATTTTGACTTAGTAAAATAATTAACTACTTAATGTACCTACCTTATACATATGTGTACATTATTATGACAAAAAAAATATAGAGCATGTAACCTACCATATGCTATACGGTAGTACATATACATTCATAATCAAAAATAAAGCATGAAGGTATCTCATGTTGTACGCTAATATATATATATAATCACCAAGAATAAAATTTGTAGCTTATGTGAGTACTTAAGCAATTAATAACCTATAGCTAAACCAATACCCAATCGGCAATATGAATATCCAAATCAAAACAATTACGCCAGCCGGTTTTGCTATAGTATAGTAACATGCTTAAACTTCATAAATGACATGTAAACCTTGCTAGCCACCCACTTAGTTATTAATATAAAAACACATACAAAAAAAAAACTGAAACATACACATGATTACGGTAGGTACTTATATACTACTCAAACAAAAAATTTAGTAACAAAGCACACCATAAGACCGGATATATATACTAATTAAGCAAGGGAGTAATCTATAGCATGTTAGTCTCAATCATATACTTATACACTTCTAATTTCCAAAGTAAAGCTGTACGTTTGGGCATGTGCAACCGGTAATAAATAAGGGAATGATAAAATACAAAATCTGTAGCTTATACTAGTTGCAGCCGGTTGAGCACATGGCTGTACAACAAGGTTTAAATGCCATAATTAACATAGCAACTTTAGGAATCATTCTTTTGATTATTATAGCTCTTTAACACAACAACAAGACCCCACCATGTGGTATGTAGTACCGAAAATCTGCACAAAATCAGGATAGATTAGCATGAGATAAGCTAGCTAGATCTACTTTACCTACAAGTTGCAATTAAACAAGTGAAGCATGCATATTCTGCCTCCTTTCCAGTCCCATTACCGTGTGAAGGCATGGCCAAAGACAACAACAATCAGCATTGAAAATTCCAAATAAAACAACTTTACCTACCTTGCCATGTGCATGTCTAACCAAGTGGCAAATTTCTTTCTTTATCAGCCCCCATTGCCAAAAGTTATAGCTAGATGGAAGACTTTTTGGAGCCAAAATCAAAAGCAAAATCAATAAACTAAGTTATTACCTAACATGACAAATCATTATGTCTACAATTAACAAATCAATTCTTTCCATTCCAATTCAATATCATCGGCAGCCTAGCCAATTCTCATTCCTCACTAGGCCGGTTGGTAAGCTCTCTTCTACCACCTTTCCTCTTCTTCTTTGAAGCTCCTAAGTCCATTAATGGAGTTTTAACTTCTATCTTCATTTTTGTGTTAATTTCCTAGCTTTCTTCATCAAGTCTTGAAGCAAACATCAACCTTATACTACTACAAGAATTCGGCTAGCATTCATGCTTCAAGAAGTGTCTTGAATCAAAGGAGTACTCAAGATCATCCTAAGGTATTTTTATGCTTGAAAAATCCTTAAGGTTCTAACACATGTAACCGAAAATTCCATCCTCCTAAACCAATGTTTTCTTCTTCAAATTTCATGAAGGAAAGTGGATCTCCATCGATCCTAAGGTGTACCGAAATTATAAGGTAAATTCCTAATGAAATACCCCGAACTTAAATATAGGGATTAAGATTAATCTAATACGTAATTAAAGGCTTGATGACGCCTAAGTAATATTGGTAAGGAAAAATAAATCCAAAAGAAATAAAGAAATGCTTAAAAAGCGAAAAACGCTAAATAAGCGTTAAATAACCATAGGAGGTACGAGACCTCGGTTAGCGTATTATAAGGATTCTAAAGGCTTAATTAAGTCTAAATAAATACTAGGGAACAAATCCCGAAGAAAACGGATCCTTAAAATGGATTAAAATCACTAATGAACATTAAAGCGCGTTTTTCGAGGTAATCGGGAAAACGTGTCTTTAAGCGGGTCAAATAGACTCGTAACAATTTTGGTCAACTAAATAATCATTAATAAATATTAGTGAAGCTTTAGAACCAATAAAATCAATAAAACAAGAAATTAGTAAAAACTGTCAAAAATGGAAAGTTGTGGGGTAGAAACATAAATAACCAAAACTTATGTGTCCAATATTGCAAATAAATTTCAAAACCCACAAGTGGGCTGTGTGTGGTCCGATTTTTAAGGCCCTCACATTTCCTCACACTCTCTTAGTTAACTAAAGACAAAAGCAATTAAAAACACAAAAGTAACCCTCACTCTCACTTTCTACTCTCTCTCCTCCCTATTCTCTCTTCTCTCACGTGAAACCCCCACCCTCACTCTCTCTTTTTCTTCCTTTCTTCTTCCATGCGACAGCCATGGTGAATTAGAAAACACCCACACAAACTCTCTTCTCTCCTCTTGAAACTCCATCAAACCTTCTCCAAAAATTGTAAAAACTACACCATTGTGTTCCTCTCACCAAATAGAGCATTTCTATCTTTTCAAAAATCGAAAACAACAACTTTCGTTTTCATGGGTATGTCCCATTTGGAGCTTCAAGACCACCATTAGAAGGCCCTCCTTCTCCTTGTTCTTTTGAGGTAAAAATATTCTCAAAACTCCATTGTTTTCCTAGCCTTAAGGGCAAAACGAATTTTAGACTAAACCCTTGTTTGGTCTCTTGTGTTCTAGCCGATTTTGGCTTGTTGAAGGAGTTGGAAATCTTGTTCTTGAACCACTCCAAGCTTCATTTGCACTCTTGGAAGGTAATATAAATTCTAAACCCTAGAAACCTACATCTAAAGCCTAAATAATAGTTAGGGTTAGTTATTAGTGTATTGAAATGTGTATGTGTATGGGTTGTAGAGTAGAGAATTTGTATTGCTAAACTGGTGGAGAAAGAGAGGAAGGGAAAAAAGCAAGAGGAACAAGAAAACCTAGAAGGAAAACAAGGTAAGAATGCTCATTGTGTAACCCTGTGTATGTTTGTATATAACAGATTTTAGAAATGAAAATGTGTATTGTAAAATGGTATTTTGTAGTAGAGTAATGTATAAGAGGATATAAGTATTTTGAAGCCTTAAAAGATATGTTTAAACTTGTTAAAACAGATTGGGAATGAGAGTTTATGTGCAGGAATTTTATGAGTGTTTTAGTATTGGTATTGTATATGGGAGCTTGTATATTTTGGCTATTGAAACAGGTGAAATAAGTGTTGAATTGTGAACTAGAATGGATGTGTGAGCTGAATATGTATGTGGGCAAGGTTAAAATTATAGGGGAACCTCTGCCCAAATTTGTATGGAAATAGGAGGACTTAGTTGTGTAAGAGAGGAAAACTACCTAGGTAATAACTAAGTGAATTTGGAGAGTTTAAGTGAGTAGTTTAGTACCTTGAAAACAGATTTGAAGAGGGTCTTGGTAATGAGGAGAACTAGAGTGGCAAAGTAATGGATTTAGAATGTTGGGAGAGTAGCATTAATGGAGGGGGTATTGAATGGTAAAGGTTTAAGGAAAATCTGTAGCAAGAGGTATTGAAATGTGTTGGAGAAACAAGGGATAATTAATGTGTGAGACTTGGATGAGTGAGTAAGGTAGTGAGTAAGGCTTTAGGTTGAGTATAATGCAAATGAGGCTATAGAAGAGCCATAGGAATAATGGGAAGAGGAAATGAAAAATCTGTAGCATTTATTGGAGAAGGAAACATGGTAACAGGAGAGGAAAACTCTAAGTAATGGGTGGATGTAACAGATTTTTATAGAGGAGGATTAGACTAGTTTAAAATGCCTAATCAATGTTAAAACATGTTAGATTATATGTAGAAATATAAGGAAAGAGATTGGTAGAAATTTGGAGTTGAAACAAGTTGGAAAATTTACATATTTGCAAAACCTGTAACTAGTCCGGGTTGCAAACCAGAATGCAAACCCGGACTAGCACGAAAACTTGACAGAAACTTTTGCAAGGGAGTGGTCCGGGTTTCAAACCAAGACACTAACCCGGACCACCCCAAAAACATACCCGTAACATGTCAAAATAAGTGGTCCGGGTTGCAAAGTAGTTCAAAACCCGGACCACACAAAAAACTCACCGTAGCTCACAAAATGAAGTGGTCCGGGTTTTAAACTAGGCTCTAAACCCGGACCATGCTTATTTTCCACCCGAGAGTACCTTAAACGAGTTGGTCCGGGTTGTAAACCCGGACACTAACCCGGACCAACCTAAAAACCTTCCAGAATGTGTTTTAAAGCTTGGGTAAGGATGGGTAATGATGGGTAATGATAGTATAAGGTAATTAAGACATGATTAATGATGTTTAAAGGTCATTAGGGCTATAAACAAGCTTAGAAAATAATTGTAAGTAAGTAACTTAAGTAAATGTATTTAAGTAACAAAGAGTTAGTAAGTATGAACTAGGAAACCTTTGGGAAGTAATAAGTAAGGTTAGTTATGGATAATTAACCACCCAATTGTATGTATGTCATAGGATTCGACTAGTTGAACACCGAAGGGAGTCGGTGAGTTCCAAAGTCAACGGTGAAAGGTATGATTTCTTCATGCCCTGTATCCTAATCTGGTTACCCCGATTTGTGTGCTTATTTGATCACCTAATAAGATAAATGCATGAATCGGACTATATTGCACCTACTTGTGCTTGTTTACATTGTTCTTGATGTTTGTCTTGAACAATAGTTTGTATAATTCATGAAACATATGAATGATGATGAAGTGTATCATACTTGTGGTGTACTTGTATATTGTAATGTATTTGTATGTAAGTGTATATGGGTATTGTATTATTGTGGCTTGGATGTTGACTTGTACTAATCCTAACTATCTGACTCCTAACTTAAGTGAGTAAATTGGAATGAGTACAAGTCCGATGTAGCTTCGGCCACGCGTGAGGATGCGGAGTCACAAGAGGTTGGCTGCAATTCCTGACTCTTAAACTGGTCCGCGGCCCAAACCCCTTAAATGGGTAGCATCCCGGATTGGTGAGTCAAGTAAATCCCGGTGGTGGGACGGTGTAGTCCCCGGGCCGGAGGTCCCGACGACTTAACATGAGTAAGAGTAAGAGTAAGTAAGTATGGATCCGTAAGTAAGTATGAGTATGAGTATGTATGTGTATGAAGTAACGAGTAAAAGAGTAATCTCCCCGATTAACCCGGGTGGACCAATGAAGCTAACAAGAATTGTATATTGTGTATGTAATGAGTATGTGTATTTCGGAAGAAGGTAAGTATGTATTGGATGGTTTATTGTATTCCTTGTATGCAACGTAGTGTATGTATGTATGCCTTGCGTAAGTATTGTTGTATTGTGTATAAGAGCATGTATGTGTTTGAATGAAATCAACCGCATGTATTCGACCAAGTGGTCGGCGTACCCTCACTAGTACGCGGGGTATGCGGTTATCATGCTCGGCGAAAGCTGACCCCTTCGGGGGACATTTTTTAGTGTGCAGGTACCCGAAGCGAATGTGGTCAAGGCACGAGACCGGCGACTACATTGGATAGTAGTAGTAGAATGTAGAGGTGTATCAACTAGCACACCCCTTGTATTTAGAAAGTAATGTAGTAGTGAGGAATGGGTAGTAAGTAGTCTCTTAGGGTGTATGTATGAACTTGGAAGGGATATGATAATTGTATAAGGATCCTAGTAGACTCGGTTAAGTATATTGTATTGTATGGATTGAAGAGGAGTAAGTACTGAATGGAGTATTGTTGTAATTGATTGATGAATGGAGTATGTATTCTAGATGCGTAGTACTCGGGATTCCGGTCCATCAGACCGATGCTGTGTAGTAGAGGTAGTAGCCTTGTTAGTCACGTGGGTGACTAACGGCATTGTATCACCCATTGTATGTAAGTATATTTCCGCTGCGTGTATCTGTATATGTATGGAGATTGGACGGTAAGCACTGTACTAATGGTAGGGGTGTTACAAAAGTGGTATCAGAGCGAAGTATCGCTCTGATGACTGGAAATACCGAGTTAGGAATACCGAGCTAGGAATTAGAAGCTTAGGGCTAAGGGCTGAGCGATAGCATTAGAGATATGCTAGTTAGGAACTACCGGTAAGTACCGGATACCTACAATACCAGTCCCGCCCCGCCGCAAACCCCATTGTGTAACTTGGGAAAGGACGCCAGAGAGAAGAAAAGTCTTCTCATACTCGGGGAAACCCGATCTGGCAGTGGTGAATCAATCACACAGTAAACAAGAACCGGCATATGGTAGATTCCAAGAATTGGAAGTCCCGGAGATGGATCCCGGTTGAACAACAATACCCGCACTTAATGGCGGTAGAATGAGCACTCCAACCATAAGGAGGCTACAACTTACAACAGCATGGGGCGACATGCCTAGCAGTCGCGAAACCGGGCTAACCAATCAGCAGCAGGAAAAGGAGCACTAAGCGTGCAACGGCACGGAAGGAAGAACAGTAACAAAACCCGAGACACAAGTCTGCGGGCCAGTAATATCTAACTAATACCATCAACGGTATGCTAGCTGACTAAGGACATAGTCGGTAGTGATCAATCTCAAACCTACAACGCCAAAAGGGTTATCATACCTGGCCAATATAGCTACAAGGACGTTCATGGGATACAACCCGACAGGACTACAAGAGTAATGCCTAAACAAGCTAAGGCTCAATAACCACGGTAAACCAGTGGGAACGAGCAACAAGGGAAAACATAAAACTAAATAAATGGGGATCTCCAAGGATTGGAGAAGTACCCAGATCTACGACAGCCATGTCTAGACCACCGAGAAGCTACCTAAAGGATCGAGTATACCAATTGTAGATCAACAAGATCAAGGAAGAGCCAACAAGACTATCAAATGTGAGTGAAAACCATACCGTGATCGGTATGGGATTACTCAAAAACCACCAGTACCACGCACTTGCCACGGCAAGTGCAGTAACAACACGAATACGTAAAGGAACACTAATACGTCACAATTACATAGTAATGTACGGTGACCGTAACGAAACAACCACAGGATCAAACATCCTAAAACTGAAGGAATGGAACCTTGGAAAGGCCTAACGGCCCGACCACTGTACTTAGAGCATACCAGTCAGGGAGGCTAGACTTGGTCAAGACCTCAAACATGGCTATGCCATGAGAGATTTCTTTTAACACTGGACCATTGTTTTAAAACCCAAAATTTTCTTTTCAAAACCACAACCCTCTTTTAAAACCTTGGATTTTAAAACCAGACCAACAACATTATGGTGAGTATCATGAAATGATACAAGAGGAGTTGACAATAGAATACTTCAGCTAGGCGTGTGACGAACACTACGAGTATACCCGTTACGGGATGTGGGACAACCGCACTCCGAAGGAGCTTGTGGGCCCGACATATAGTTGGGTAAGTGGTAACGTATCAACATGGTACCCCACGTATGTATACATGTAGTGTACGACACACGGGAAGTAGTCAGCTCCGTTCTACGGACCATCAGTAAGTTCAACCCAGGACAGCTGGACACCTCAGAGGATCAAGCATAAAGGAACTCAGAGAATCCATCTGAAGATGAGGAATAAGAACTAGGAAGTGCAAGGAACACATGCTAGTAAGTGTAGACATTGGATATGTCTCAGGACATCAAAAATACATGACAGATGGGAAGTATACCCAGCCTAAACACAGTAAGGCAGTTGCCTAAACATGAGCACCGCAATGCTCAACAAACGGGACAGAATTCCCAAGAGCAATTACAAGACTACCATAAAGTAAAATCCATCATTGAAGGGAATATTAAACCTAGTCTCAAGCACTAGGAACAAGTATAAACGGTCTACCCAACGACGGGAGACGTCATAACCCGAAAGGAGATAGCTTAATGCAATACCATAAGACGGTTATAGAGGACAACACGTGTTATAAAACATTAGCCGGATGTAACGGCATAACTACCAACACCCAGGAGCGATCCTTGAAAGGTGTCAGCGTTAAACAGTTGAACAGGTAAGGAGGATGTGAGCACGAGAGCTAAAACCGAACACTCGGTTAGGACACCGAAGGGATTTCACCTAACAGGAAATACCCTAAAGTACAGATAGACACCTATTAATACCATTTCGTCAAAAGACCTCCTATAAACGGAAGCGTGATGTCACGACTTGCCATGGAGCCAGTAATACCTCCAACCCCACAGTGGTATACAAGGAGTGAAAAGATGTTTAAGCAGCTTGCAAAGAGCATAGCTTGCAGCAATAAGGCTTGAAAGCCATCAACCAACTATGTTATGTAAACCTTAAAGGTTGCATAACCCACACCATTCGATAACAAGACTTGCAAGAGATATTGTCTCATACGACAAGAAATCAACAACTGGACCATCAGTTCAAACCCAACATCCTGAGTGGCTTGGAGTAATGGCCATCTCAGTGTCACTGTCACTAGAACACCAGTCTAGTATACAGTTGACGAGCTCTAATTACCCTTCATGCCTACTGTAGCTAATAACACAGAGGCATAAGGATCAGGATAATGCCAACATTGGCCTAGTCCACATTGGGACACTACGAGAAACCCAAGGGAAGGTACTCCCCGTTAGCCAAAGACCACCGATGTGGTGAAGATGGGAAACCCTTAGAAAGGCCTCCATCTA